>RXPK01003178.1:0-78376 GCA_004143645.1 Protaetia brevitarsis
AGTGTATATCTCGGTTTATTACCTGTGAGGTTGTAATTAAATAAATATTGATGTGTATTCTCATAAATTTTAATCACATATAAATTTTTTATTGATGTTCACTACTGATAAAATTAGCAACTATTCGCACATCTAGTTTGTTTGCATAGATTCAAAGAAACCTTTTCATGTATTATTGATAGCTGTTATAGCACTGTAAAAATATACATAAATATTTGCACTAGAAAGTGTAACAGATTTTCATGAGTACCTGTATGTAATATAATAAAAGTCTAACGATACACTGTCAAACAGGTGCCTATAGATCAATTTCTTTGAATTGCAAATAATCCATATGAAGATGTAAATCTAGGTCAAGATTAAACATGAAAATGAATTTCAACATCTACTATTCAAAACAACAGAAGGAAGTGTGATTTATAATTAATCGAACGCTGACTAATGGATACAGCTAATAAATCTTAGTTTTGATGCGTATCTTTTCAGGTGGTATATCAGAATTTAACATCTTTTTTAATAGATGACTAATTATCATATACATCCTATTGCCGCCGCTGTTATATTATCTGCGTTGCGTATCAGCTGACATAAATCCTTGTCCTCCAGAACTCGCACAGAACATATATCTTACGCAACTACGCCAATCTGGTATTTGGCGTAAATCAGAATATAAAAACAAGAACAGGACTTTCGATTAACACTTATAAAGTGAACTTTACTCAAAGGTTGAGTTATTTTATATCTGTTTATGTTCATATCCTTGATATAAATAAAAACCAAATGTAATAAACAAGTAGAAATCAAAACTCGTTGTTTTATTTTGTAAGTGCAATTTCGTATGAAGTGTATTTTAGAATGGCAGTAATAAAATCATGCTCTTGCTCTAAAGATATCTTTTGACCACTGTACAAGAAAGATACTCTCTATTTTTATTTTTGTTTAAACAATTTAGATTGTTTTATGTTGACTGGTTATTTAGTTCTGCAATATTGGACATAGTTTCATAGTTGTATTATTTACAATTCAGAAGTTTTGATTTCTGATTTAGATTTCAACAGTTGTATACTGACTACCATTATTTCAAAAAAATATTGTTTATTACTTGTTACACCAAATAACCATCTGTTCAGAAAATGGTCATTTTAATGTGTTACATTTATCGAAATAATGATACATTTAACTGCAAAAGAACAATTTGTGATACTCATAATTAAACTCCTGATCATAACATTATACAGGATGCAAACTTCTCCTAGACCACACCTATCATCATCAGAAACACTGAACCAGTTTAGAATAAATATTGATGTGTATTCATCTGCTGATGATGATAGCTTTGCTATCGAAACGTACGTCCAGTTTAGTGCAGTTTGTGGTGAGGGGTCTAGGAGAAGTTTACAGTATTACCAGTACCACAGTTTGGAGTATTTTTGTCATTATACAGGATGATTTACGGAACCCGTCCATTAAAAGTTCTTGACTTTCTAATGATATCTCGATTTTCAAACTTTGGGGTTAAGCATAGTTAACTATGGACTATTTTAGAAAAAATAACTTAATCTATGTAGCACTTCCGATTAGTCGTGGTCAACTTTGACATTATAGATAGAAACCTACATTTTTTAGTACATTTTTATGTTCTATAGGCATTTTAAAGCCAATTTTATAAAACATGTACATACCTATCAGTTACCCGTTCCAGAGTTATTTTAGTTTTCGTGAAAAAAAGCTCAACAAGATATAATGCATTAAATGCATGTAACAGCTATACAGTAAAAGATAGACATTTTTTATGTTGTTTGTGGAGAATGTGAGTTCTCTATTATTTAACCAAGAAATGAAAAGTAAACAAAATTATACAGAGTCTCCGATAACCTAGGATTGATTTGGGGTAACTTCTTGGTACTAAAAGTATCTTTCTTCAAATGGAACGCCCTACATATTTTTATACAAGTGATGTAGAATTGAATCCTCTATCGAAAGCTACAGGTGTTCTTATACCTACCTCTACCGCTTTTTTAGCATTAGTGATTTTCAAAAAATGCAATACTTATTTAATATATAATTAATACTAAATTTTTATTTTAATAGCATATAAAGGAACAGAGGGGATAACGCTATCAAGTATACCGGGAAAGATATTACGGACACACGAATTCGAGAAATTGTGGAAGAGACGATTGAAGATACGCAATATGGATTTAGAGCTGGGAGAAGTACGCAAGACTTAATCTTCATAGTAAGACAAGCCAGTAAAAAAGTTATTAACAAAAATAAAAAATTACATATATGCTACATCGACCTACACAAAGCGTTTGATAGGGTACGGAGAGATGATATATGGAAGTCACTAAAAAAAGAAAAAATCGACGAAAAAACCATAGAAGTCTTAAAATCAATGTACAAGGATAATATAAATATAGTAAGAATAAATAATGAAGAGTCGAAAGAATTTAAAACAGAAATAGGTGTTAAACAAGGATGTGTTCTCAGCCCCATTTTGTTCTCCTGTGTATTAGATGACGCAATAAAGAAAGCAAAACGAAAAATGAAACAACTAAAATTGGGATATTGGAAAATGAAACTAACCAGTATAGCAGAGTTGGTGTATGCCGATGATATGGTGGTATTGGCAGAAACCGAAGAAAACCTGCAACATAATATAAGCATCTTAAATGAAGAACTTATAAAAATCAATATGAAAATAAATACAGATAAGACAAAGAGTTTGATTGTCGCAAAAGAGAAAACAAAACATAACATTAAAATAAACGGACAAATAATTGAACAGGTCAACGAATACAAGGACCTCGGGACGATAATTGCAGCCAATGGAAAGATAGATAAAGAAATAGATGAAAGGATGAAGAATGGTGTAAGAATATATAATACGATGAAAAAGACATTCCTAGGAAAAAAAGAGGTGTAAAAGAATGTGAAAGTCGACGTAATAAATAAAATAGTAAGGCCAATGCTGATGTACAGCTGCGAATCCTGGACGCTGACCGAAAAACATAAATCCAAAATTAATGCCATGGATATGAGATTCCTAAGAAAAGTAGAAAATAAAACGAGAAGAGATAGAATCAGGAATGAGAAAATAAGGGAAGACTTAGGAATGACACCAATACGAACGAAAATAGAAGAAGGACAGCTAAGATGGTATGGACATTTCTGTCGAATGTCAGAAGAAAGAATAACTGAGAAAATTTATGAAACTAAAATATCTGGAAAAAATACAAGAGGAAGACCAAGAAGAACATGAAACGATGAGATAAGGGAAGCATTAATCGAGAAAAAAATGAATTGGCATGAGGAAAGAGAAATGACAAAAGACCGGAAAATGTGGAGAGAGAAGATAAGGGAAAGAAATTAACCTCAAACTCGAAATAACCTTACACCTAACGGTAGAAAGGTTTTTAAAGGAATAAAAAAAAAAATAAAGGAACAAATATAGTATCAAAAAATATCGTCACTTTCAGTTCCATACGTGCTGCTACTGAGGAAATAGGCATAGCATAACATAAAATGCACATATACGGCTGTAACATCGTTCAACCGTTTCATCCTGGGGATGAAGCTCGCCGTCTTGCTTTTTGGGGGCGAACATTAGTATGGCTCCAGGAAGTTCTTACAAACATTATTTGGATGGGTGAGTTCAAATTTATCAGAGTATTGTTAATCAAACCAACGATATGGGTACCTAATTCTGCGGCAATGTGTAACAGACATTCAGTTGCCTCTGTTTGATCGGAGATATTGCTGGTACCATTGAGCTTAGCCACAAAGATCTCCTAATTTAATGCTTTTAGAGTATTATTTATGAAGACACAAAAAATCGCTGGTGTATTCGTTCAAAATACAGACCAAAGTAGAAGCAATGTTAGAGCGCTGACTAACTAAAGCGTTTGATAGCACAGATAATGATCAAATAAAACAGGCTACAGCAATATGAGTTTACATCACTACTCTAAAGTTTTTGCAAGGAATACACAATAATACTTATAATTTTATTATAAATACAAACACATACAGCATTTCATTTTTGCTTATCTTGTATTCAATAAATTTTATTTGTTCATACTGTATTTTATTTTTCTTTATATGCTTTTAAAATTGAAATTATTTTTCACCGTCTAATACTAATACAAAACCACATTTTCTGAAAATTACTAATTCTAAAAGAAGCGATAGAGATAGGTATAAGAATAGCTATAGCTTTTCGATAGAAGATTCAATTCTACATCACATGGTGTTAAAATACAGTGCGTTCCATATGAAAAAAATACTTTTAGTAATAAGAAGTTACCCTTAATGAACCCTAGGTTATGGAACAGCCTATATAATTTGTTTACTTTTTATTCCTCGGTTAAATAATTGAGGACTCACCCTCCACAGTCAACAAAAAAACTCTTTATCTTTTATTGTATAGCTGTTATATGCATTTAATGCATCATATTTTTTTGCGTTTTTTTTTTCACAAAAACCGAAATAATTCTGAACCGATAACCGATAGGTAAGTAGATGTTTTATATCTGAAAAAGAAAGCGCAAAAATATGTTGCATTAAATGCATATAACTGCTATACATTAATATTGGCTTTAAAATGTCTAGTTGAATCTAAAAATGTACAAAAAAAAATATAGATTTCTATTTATAATATCAAAGTTGGCCATAATTTTCATGTAACCGGACGGGCGATGTAGATGAAGTTATTTTTTTTTAAATAAATCATAGCTAGCTATGCTTAACCCCAAAATTTCAAAATCGAGATATCATTGCAAATTCATGAACTTTTAATAGCTGGGTTCCGTGATCACCCTATAGAAGACGGGTTTGTCATCCACACATTCTGAACGTCAGTCAATCAATTCTATTCTACTACTAACAAAGCCATGTTTTTAATTTACTGGCCCGGCAGTGCTATAGCATTTGCAATATAATGCACAACGCACTGCAACAAACAACAACATAGCACTTACAGATCGTTCAGACAATTTTGACTATTGCAACTTGGATTAGACCGAAATGCTTTACACTTTAGTAACGAAATAAGTATATTATTTCATTTTGTTCCATTTAAAATAACGAAGTAAGTAAGGGCATTGATGGCAAGGGTTTACCTACCTACGGTACAATGCACAAAAATATTTTTGAATTTAGGTAGAATTTATTTTGCTAATGTTTCATAGGAAACAGTTTTGTCTATAATACCGAAAATAAATGGTAGCAAAAGAAATATTCAATTTGGTATATAAAGCCCAAATTAAATTTATTATTTTTTTTATTTTTTTAAGAAAAGGATCAAGCAAGCTGCATATTATCGTGAAAAGGACAAAATGAAGAATGACTGATCTCATCATTCAGTTGGAATATGTATGCAATACATGTATTATATATTATGTTAGCAAAGTTTTTATATATGCTAGGTCTTTCTATAGATAGTGCATGTTTAAATAAACGATTTATCTTGCTAGTGGTATGTACGTTGGTATAACGCTCAATGTAAAATGCAAGACGCCTAAAAAGGACAATGAATTTTTATTTTGAAATATTTTTCTATAATATAGTATAAGTCTCTCGAATGTTTTTATTCAAACTTTGGAAACGTATATTAGACTTAATTTGGTAATCGGAAATAACAAAAGTGATAGGTAGGTCAATTTTATTTCATTACAAAGAATACTTACCACTCATCGACTATTATTTTCTTTAGCATCCATGCAGTCAGATTAGAGCTGTAAAAGTGTTGATAACAAAATTGCCTGAGATTTAGAAGGATTTAAACGCAAGCAATAATCCAGAGAGGCATTATGAAGGCAGGAGAGGTTGGAATTAATATTAGATTCAGCCAGATGTCAGTCCGATGCATGAAAGAAGTATTATAGCTGGATGCCATCTGCATGCATGAGGTATTTACAGTGTTTAGTGCATGATAATAACTTCGACGTATATACAGTGAATAAGAGAGGTACCAAAACAGACCCCTGCGGCACGCCCTGTGGGACATCCAAGCAACTAGACATTTTCCCATCAAACATAACAACTTGTTTGCAGTTGGATAGATAGTTACTCAACAATGAAATTGCATTACTGTTTAACCCAATGTGGTGAAATAGAAAAAAAAATAGAAAACAGTATGCTGTTATTAATAGTATTAAATGCCTTAGTGTAGTCCAAAAGGATAAGGCAGGACATCAGTCCACTGTGTCTGGCAATCATTAAGTCATCAGTTATCGAGAGAAGAGCAGTCTCACAGTTGTAGTCAGGGGTGAATCCAGATTGAACCGACGGCAAAGCATCGGTGGCAGCTAGAAAAGCCGATAATTGGGTGGCAAGAACTCGTTCGAGGATTTTGGACAGCACAGGCAAAAGACTAATCGGTCTTATATCCGTCATTTGAGCTGGAGAGCCAACCTTCCGCAAAGGAAGGACCACCGCAAGTTTCCAAGATACTGAAAAAAAAAAAACGGACTCACTTATGCAAAAATTATTAATGTGAGTCAAGTACGGCAAAATAATAAAACAACACAGCCTAATCACAAAAAAACCTTAATGCAGTCACGCCCAGCGGACATATTTTTAATACTTTTGAAAATATTGTGTACAGTGACTACATCTACACAGTTAAATGTGAAGTTGTGATCAATACGACTATTTTCACAACCAGGTTTTGAATTAGCAGGAATGCTATTGTTTGTTGGTAGTCGACGAACAAAATAATCACTTAAGTCATTAAGATTACGCAAATGTGAAGGCAAAACAACATTACGTCTTCCAACAAGTCCCAAACGCTCCAGATTTTTTCGTATCAACTGAGAATTTTAACAATCGAAGTGATTATGAGAAAATAAATAAAATTTCTATATTTATCTATCCACAATCTTAATAATAAGCCCTCTCCTATAGCACACTTTTTTTGATTTCCTGAAACTACATTGTTTTTTTTTGTTTCGCACCGGTCTATGGCTTCAATTATAGAATGTGCAGTGGCACAGGTGAATAAATTTAAGCGTGTACGAATACGAAATGCATAATCCGCATTGTATTCAAAGAATGTCCGCGGAAAACAATGCGCCGCAATGCTACGGACTCCGTTGTTATGCAATGAATCGACCTGATATCCTGCAAATTTTAAGGCACAGTGCAACGCAACGCTATAATATCTTTGGATCCACGTGCAAAGTGTGCAAGAGACAGGTGTCGAAAGAGTAATACCAATGGCAGAATATAAGTTTCCAATCTTCCGTAGAATGCAGCCATAAATAAAATAATAAATAATTTATAAACTCTACAGTATGACTGACGAAAAGTTAAATAATGAGGATGAAGAAATTTTTTAAAATATGTAATATTTAGGAAGATGTGGCCTTGCTTGATAAATACATCTTTTAATATTCAAATTCTACAAGTTTGTTTTATACCAGTCGAACATGTCACTTACTAGATTGAGATTTCCTTTCTTTTCTTCCTTTTATTAAAAACTATCGAATCCATGCTTGGATATTACATTCTTTTAACATTTGGTGTCAAAATGCAACAGGTACAATTTATAATTTAAAGTTATACGTTTGAATATAGTTTTTAGTAATTTGATTTAATGAATGTTCATATATGTCATAGCGCAACTTCAATACGTGGTACAAATAAAAAAATACGTAAAGTTACATAAAGACTACGAAAGCAAATATGCTTTTATATGTTACACGCGAAACGATAAACTTCATCGAATTTCTTAATATCTAACACAACCACGTCGGAAGACAAACGCTGGCACTTTTTATTGTGTACATAAAGCCATCGATGTGTGTCATTACCCATATGCAACACGTTGACATTGAAGTCGACGAATATTGCCAGAACAATGCATAGTCTTGTAGAGGGGTAGTCCTTGATCACCCTGCACGTCGGGACAGCCCTTCCTGTTAAACAGGAATCGACAACTATAAATACTCTGGGCACAAGCCAGACGAAATGTCAGTTGTTCGTCTACAGTGAAAACAAACATTTTAAAAAGACATTTGCAAAATGTTCAAATTGGTAAGTGGTTAGGAATATGTTGTTATTATTGTACATTGCTAATAGAAACTCGAAAACAATAATTCAAATAACAAAGAGGTTTTAACGGGTGAATAAATTCTATTATAGGTACTATTGAAATTATTTGCATTACTTTAATGGGAATTCGTTTGCATTTGCACACACTAAAATTTAATTTAGTTTGTTTGCATATTACATAAATATTATTTTATTCGATACACAAAGCCAATATTTATAATAGCATTTCAACTCCCAATACGCAGGAAAATTTAATATAAATTTAAATACATTATAATAATAACATAACACTCTTTTGTGAATCTATATCTATGTATTATATATAAGTAGTCAACTTCGCAATTTAATAAAGGTTGCGAAAATTTCTAACATTTCGACATTTTCCTTAAGTTTATGTACATTTACCCCATTCATTGCGGAAAATTGTGAAAAAAAGTGATTTTTACCAAGGAAAATTACCAACATTTTTCAATGTGTACATTGTTTATACCTAATTTTTCTTTCATTCTAGTTGTTAATACCCACGACTCACAACCGTACGTCAATACTAGTCTATATATAGTCTTATATACATTCATTTTTGTTTTTAGTGACACTTCTTTTTTATTTATAAAACTTTTATTTATTGCATAATATAGTTTATCATTTTCTCTTTTACGCATAATATGTCTCTCTTGTTTTCCTTGGTCACTGGAAATAGCTAAACTGTTTCAACTGTTATATTTTCATTCCGTTGCTTGCTGGTACTGAATTCCAGATTGCTAAATTATTTTGTAGACCATTTTTTCTCTCCGCCATTATTATGATATCGTTAGCAAATATGCGCATTCAGATTCAAATATAGGCTGCAGATTTGGATACCGTAGTTGTAATTTCTCCATTTTAGGATGCCACTCTCTTGTGATTTCGTCGACTATAAATAGTACTCCTCTTTGTCTCAACCCTTCTTTAATGGTAAATTCTTTCGATTTCCTATTGTTCGCAATGACGTAACTTCTTGTAGAGGCCCTTCATAACTTTTCTTCATTTCTGTGACTTTCTTAATATTTTCCAAGGTTTTTCATATTTTCTTTCGCTCTATTTTATCAAATGCCTTTTCTAAATCTATAAAGGCAAAAAAAGCCTTTCTATTGTAGAGTTGTTTCTCAGTGCCAACTTTGAAGATAAAATAATAATATTTCGGAACTATAGGCCTTCGAAGCTCTTGGCTTAGGGTGCCGGAACACACCGAGCCGCTGAGAAGTGTTGTCCGAATGGTCACTCAACAACAACCGGTACCGCATATTGCTGCTTGACTTTCAAGATTGGCAATGATGCACCCTTCCTTCTCAACCGTACTGCCGACTAACTGTGAAGATATTGCCTGGGCAATTCATCTTCTTCGAAAACCGCTTTGAGATTCTAACCGTGTCGATTCTATTATCGTCTTTAAATCTTTCTAAAATGTGTTCGCATATTGTTTGCTTGTTTTTCACCCTTTTTATATATCGAAACTATTTAGTCCACGTGGAATTATAAAATACTAGACAAATTTACTAGTTGTTTAACTAAATGAATGCGATCTATTGGGTGATATAACACCGTTTACTAAAAACGACGTTTTTTTTTAATATGCAACTCTTATTTCTTAGTGCTATAATATTCTCTCTTTAAGACGTTTTCTCAATTATAAATATGCAAAACTAATCATTCAAAAGTTTTGGCTTCAACTAAACGTGCCTATTTTAAAATGATTTTTTGAGAACCATTATAAAATTAAGTGAATGTTTATGCTATTTGGCTCAAATCTGAACTAATTACGTAAATAGATGTTCCCAATATATCTTTAAGATGTTGAAATTTTTTATGCACACTGGAATTAACGTTTAGTAACACAAGGTTATACTTTGCAGGTCAGTACACGTTTGGTGGTTTGTTTGGATATGTTAATACACAGAAACAAACCCAAAAACAGATACACGTGCAATGCACGTGGTGTGTATAATGCAATACCGTATTAGATTAGGTGGGGTTTCTATATTTCTATCCGAGCGAAAAATTTTGATTGGTTGACGCTTCTGAATATCTAGAAAAATAGTAAATCCTCATATCTGAACAAAGAATTCACACGAAATTCTAGTAATTTCTGTTCTATTAAACACACGTAAATTTTGTAAAAGTCAACACTAAAATATTTGACTAGGGCAAAATTAACTCCAACACCGATAATATTTTTAACAGTGTAGAGATTGTCAAAAGTAGGGGAGAACTCAACAAATATGATTTTAATGTACGCTTAAATAAAGAAATAAATTCTTCCTTTTTTCCTATCTTTTTCTAACTATATCTTCCATTTGCTCCAATTGTAATTATTGAAAATATTTCCTCCATCTATCCAGGAGGATCTTTCGGTTTTGACAATATTATGGAATAGCAAAATAATATGTTAAAAATTACGGGATCGTATCGTTTAAAAAATCTATCGATGATCATTAAAATGTTTACAACGTGATACGGAATAGATCTGAATATTTAGAGATTTGACACAGGATGAAATAAAATACATAATGACAGTAGTACGTGAACTTGTACTTTTAACATCCCATTCGTAATATAAAATATGAGCTTTCGAACTTATAATCTTAATTAATATAACAATATTATTTCATTTCAATGGCAATTTCAAAATGTTAATATGTACGTTTTAAAAATGTTACTCCAAATGTTATTTCAAAAACATGATTTCTTATATAAATTAACTAAAGCAAATTCCTGTGTTTTTTACAGTTCGTCTTCGCTTGCATCTTGGTATTCGCTACCGCTTCACCGGCTCCGGAACCAAAACCGGGCTTCGTCGCTCCATTGGCTTACAGCGCCCCCGTCGCATACACAGCGTCTCTCAGCTATCCATACGCTTATTCCGCATACGCTCCAGCGTACTACAGGAGCTATGTCGCTCCGTACTCCTACTACAAATCTTCATACTTGTGGTAGAACGAATTTGAAGTTGCAATTAATGACATGTGGAAAGGATTTGTTGCTGTATTTATAAAATAATTTAAGTATATGTATTATATCATCTTACATTGAACATCTAAAAACAAATGTAACATAATAATAAAAAAATAGGGTGAAAATCTTATATATGTTGCATCTGTCGTTGAGTGAATTTATGACTTTATCGAGACTTCGAAAAAAGTCTATAGGTAATCAAAAAGCTACTTTGGAAATGAAGCATGAAACTAACAAATAAGCATTTTGTTTCTAGTTAAAAGGTGTAGGTCAGAATTTCAGTATGATCCAATAACAGAAGGCGATTTGCACCAAACTATAAACAAATCTGTTGAAACACCTTTACAAAGCATGGGCCGTATTGGATAGTGGCGGACAAATAAAGCTAATAGCTGGAAATGACCTAAACACCAAGAAACGCCTAAGTAGTTTACCCGGAAAAATTTAGAACAAGTTCCAAAATTCAAATGGGAAATCAATATTCTCGCAGTTTTATTATAGGCAAGAGCTACATACTAATTTGATTACTACCAATAGTTTCTACATCAGATCCGGTACGGCATCATTTAGCATAAAGAGTGTCAAACCGATCGATCTTAGAAAATCAATAATTTAGTATTCTATATTTTATCGTAAAAGGTATTCCAAATTCGAAAACGGTACATATTAATGGTGAAAGAGGTTATAGCTATGCCCTATCTTCTAAACTTTTTTCTTAGCAGATTTGTCACACTTTGCTGCATTTATTGCTACCAGCAATGTCAAGTCCTGATATTCTTAAGTCTTAAGCAAACACAAACAAAACACATACAAAAACTCCGTTGTAAACTGTTTTCGATTGAGAGTCAACACATCCACAGTTAAGTACTGAGATAGCTTCCTCATCATCCGTTTGTTTTGTAACTGCTTATTACCGCTGCTCCAATGGAACTGGTGTTTCTGCTCATTTACTGCACCGCGTATTACAGCATTGGTTATCGGCAAACTCAGTTCACCTCCATTGAAAGTTGTTTCAGAACTTTTTTTTTTGTAAGATTATTCGGACGTCCATAGGGGTATATGGCATCCATACCCAAGTAACTTTGTTCTAGAAATGGTGTAGGTTGATTTTGTGCGAGTTGCTCATGATTGTAAAGGAATAAAAAAAAGTCCTATCTCGCAATACTCTTTAATTTAATAATAGTAGGTACCGGTTTCAAGCCTAGTGGCTCATCTTCAGGCAACTGATAGCGTATACAATAATCTAAGTTGAAACATAAAGTTAGAATTAAAGATATGATTTATGGTTTTACCAAAAGATTAAGAAATTGTTAGCTTTTAAAACAAAATTGTGATTTCTTGGTCAGACTTCTTTATTATTAAATAACGTTCTTGAGGTAGTAGGACAATGTTTTATTATTTAGTCATACCTGTTTTTATTTATTTACTTTACAGTTCGATTATTTTTTTATTTTTATCATCTTTTTCAAAAGAATTCTTATTCTTTTGGCACAACCCCTAAATTTTGTTTACATCCATTCTTTTCATTACATTGATTATTTATTTTTTCAATTATTTTTTTTTAAAATTGAAACGTTAACAAATATGAAATATGTACCAACACAAAATTTTAAAAATGGTATGACGAAAATAATAAAACAGGCCACTACCTAAAGAGCATTAATTAATTAAATTAAAGAGTATTGTGAGATACACGCTAAAACATGTAAGTACTTTTTCTTAGTAAAAATCACTTTTTTTATCATTTTCCGTAATAAATGGGGGAAAATGTACAGAAATTTCCGTTTCTTAGAAAAAAAATCTCTAATATTGCAATATTATCAAGAAAATATTAATATCTCTCAGGAAAAAAAAAACTTTAAATTGTTTACATTTTGCAAAATTACAGTCATAAATATAGCAATTTTCAAGTGATAAGAAAATGAGCAAGGCGCGCATGCGTTAACTTAGAATGTTCTGGTTCAAGTCAGACGTAGGCAGAAATGACATGATGTTCGGCTACACGTGGTTCTGTTTTCTTGTTATTTTAAAACTATTATACTGATTATTTGTAGATGGTATTAATTAATATTAAAAAATCTGTTTGTTGTTCTTTTAATGTTTTAAAATCTGTTACGTACTCTGCTACAATTTGAACATGGAATAGTCGAAACAAATTGTATGCACGTTAGAATTAATTCAGCATTATCTGTTAAAAGCTCACCCATACACTTTGTTGTACTTAGCCACGCATAGTTTTGCAGGCAATCTGAAGCTAATTTATAGGTTAGGTGTCTGATAGAATGCTAGCGCCTATAGTGCTATATGACTATACGACAGGACCTGCAATCAGCTGACTTATACTTATAACCAAATCATTTTATACTAAAAAAATAATACATTTTTACCATGTTTTCATTCATCAAAAATATAAAAAGATCAGTTTTTTTCCGGATATCAGTAATTTCAGTATCAAAGCCACCCAGATGATCATTTCCGGACCAAGATTAATTTCGTTCAGAATTATGTCAGGCCCTAATACTTTTGGTTACCACATTGCGGGACACCTATAAATTTACATACATATGTAAGTCCGGAAATATGTAAATATAGTTTCTGATAATTATTTTTAAATCTATTACATGACGGCGAACATTGTAAAGGATCGCCAGAACACCTTACTCATCGTATGTTACTCTCTTCAGACTTGGCAATCCTTGCTTTAGGTATGTGTACCTGTTTAACTAAAGTAGATTAAAGCTGCGGCCAATTATCGTTGGTAAGATCAATGCATATCGTAGTGTGGAAATATTTCTTAGTAGACATTGAGACTTGAAAGCACCCAAAAGTACAGAAAATCATTAATATTCTTTAATAAATAACACTTATAATGTATTTAGACTACGAATTTTATTTTTCACTTATTCCACTGTGATTATTAGCACAAAATTTAGGGAGCCTATAACATTTGGCATTTGGAGAAATAACATAAATACGTTCAAACTGCTCTTGCATAATAGAACAAATTTAATTCAGTACATGTTGGTGATTTCCACAATTATAATTAAAATTAGAAATAATTTGTAATAATAGATTAGAAATACAGCTTTTACGCATTTTACGTGTTAAAAAAATATTGGTAATGATTGCAATGTAAAAACAAGGGAAATCAGAAAGTATGTGCTTTTATTTATAGACCTACGAATGGGTGCTATTTTGAGACGATTTATGCACGTCGCTTTCTTTCCCGTTATATCCCTTGAAGGAGAGATCAGACGTATAATGAGAAAATCCATTGAACTTGAACTGTAATGTTGCGCGACGTGCGCCGACCTTGAGACACTGGTCGTTGTAATCTTCTTCGATTATTCGCAGTCTTCATCAACACGCTAATTATTACGCTTGATTTACTTTCGTGATTGTCGTTCAGATGGCGTCATTGTTCAGCTTTGAACGGTTACGGGAAAGCCTAATTCTCTATAAACCGTCCAATTCATGGATTAGTGTTTGCAAAGGTGTTAATTATTCAATTAATTTTCGACAACATCAATTATTTAACGTTGTTCCATACCGAGAAATTTCTTACTAACAAAATAGCTCGTTTTATTTTGAAAGCAACAGCAGTTATCCTAGTGAAAAGTTTGTTTTATTTCTAGTCTCTTTCCTTTAGATATAATCTCAAACAATTCTTATTTCTTAAAAAAAAAACATTCTAATCAATTCCGAGTATATTAGTTTGTAATCTTAACGAAAACACAGCTAGCAGTGTTAATAATATTTGTCGTTTTTCAACATTTATTGCCAATCCGTTTTTCAACCTACTTCATTGGGTATCGCCTTCGCTGACGTTAATATTAATTATTCTAATTATAAAACCATTAATGTATCTCATATCCAGTTCTAACACCACCCTTAAACTCAATGTAAATGAAGGTGTACGTTTTACACCGTTTTACACACATATATAGCACCGTTTCTTTATTAATTCATGTGCTACTTCACTAGTAATTCCTTTACATATTTTATTCAACAATTTTATCAAGCAGAGTGTTTCTCCTACTTTATGGAAGTCAGCGCAGGTCACCCCCACACGTAAGCATGGTTCTGTAAACGCTGTTAGAGACCAATACCAAAATTATCGGTAACTGCTAAAATTTTAGAAAAAAAAATAATGAAATCATAACCGAGAGTAAAATTTTAATAATACCTCAACAACGTGGGTTTTGTAAAAATAAATATTTCTTCTCAACATTGGACTAATCTGAGTAGATTGATGTGATTTATAGAGACCTGGAGGAGGATTTAGATGAACTTGATCATTGCTAAATTAAATTCTCTTAGTTTTCAGAGTGATTTGCTCAGATGGATTCACATCTACATCAAACAGAACTTAAGCGGTTGTTCTGAATGGTGTACAGTCAAATTTAGTTGAAATCACTTCGGGAGTTCTCCGAGGTTCCCACTTGGGACCAACTCAATTTAATCATCTATATCAATGCTGTAAGTAAAATTATCAAACATTCTAATTTTTTTATTGTGCGCCGAAGATATGAAGTTATTTTACAAAATAAATAGTATTGAGGATTCCCTGGGATTACAAAGGGACCTAAGCAACTTTACGGATTATCGTGCGCGCAATAAGTTTAGCTTGAACATAGTTAAATGCAAGTTCATACGTTTTACTAAAAATAAGAAAAAGAATCTCCAGTTTAACTACGCTCTTGATAATAATAAGATACAAGAAGTCGCACATACTAATGATATGATGAATTTTGACTCTAAATTATCTTTTCAGTTTCGTGTTGATAATAGAGTTAGAAAAGCACTCAAAAATCTGGCTTTCATAATTCGTATATGAAAATCCTTTCAAAACTATATTATTACTCTTTACAAAACTCTAGTAATACGCTTGATTATGGTAGTATCATTTGAAATCCCTTGTATAAATCATACATTTATAGGATTGGAAAAGTACAGAAGAAATTTGTTAGACGTTCAAACTTTAAATTTTTCACCCCTAGCTACAATTACAATATTGATCTCTCGAGTTACAATCTACTCACCCTTGAAAATAGACGTCACGTTAATGGATTGGTAGCGCTTTATAAATTAGTGAACTACATCGCATACATCTGGTTTATTTTTTAAAAAATCCAAAGAACTAACATTTGATTAAATTTTCCTCTTTACCGAACTGCCCTCTCATATAATAATACTGTCAACGATATTTATACAGGCTGATTCAAATTAAGTGCGCACCATTGCTATCTCTGTTATGATTGATTCTAGAAAGTAGGTTAAATTAACAAAGTATTAGTGTTTTTAATGCTGATTAATATGCAGTATACGAAAAACCAATTGCATAACGCATTTCCGAGAAATTTTGAAAATTATATATTTTTTTTTAATGGAACACGCTGTACATACAAAAGTTTTAACACAAGATTGTCTTAAAACTATTAATAAAGAAGTTAAGGTGGATTTTAGTTGATGCCAAAGATACACTTCCATTAAGTAAAATTTATAGTAGACTTATTTTACTTTAAGCCAAAACAAATAGTATAGTTATTTGAAACTGTCAAAAACGCACTGAGTAGTTTAAATCTTTTGCTTGTTTAATTATTAAAAAAAGTTGATTATTTGGTTTTTTCTTGTCTTCTTTACTTCTAGTTATTACTATTATATTATTATTCCATTATTATTAGTATCTTGAACATTTTTCGTTATCTGTAGTTGTTCAGTGTTAAATATCTCACCGTGGTATTTTCTCATTTGGAGCAACGCCATATGCTGGAAACATACATTGTATGCGGCAAAAATTCAATAAGAACTGGCGATTATTATGTAGAACAGTATCCTTTACAATAGTAACCAGATTAACGTTATTTTTGAAAACTTTGCAAACAATTTAGACAACATGCTTGCTTATTTAAGAAGAAAAGAAGAAAGAAAAATATCATTATCAACCAGGAAGTAGAAATTACAGTGCTAGCATATTTTGAAGCCAATCGCAATCCTACTAAGGAATTGGGTTTAACTTATGCATCAGTTCAGAGAATTTTAAAAAAGGATACGTATATCAAATTTAACTACCGAACCTCACAAACATTACAATCAGTAGATTCAGACAGGAGGTTGGCTTTCTGTGAATGGCTCGTTAATTTTTGTGATGAAAATTCGAATGGAGCACAGTGTATTTTATGGAGTGATGAAACAAATTTCTCCAATAGCAGAATGTTTAATAAGAAGAATGGGCAGTGCTGGTCGCAAGAAAATTTATTAATAGTGCGTCAATGTGCTGTACAAGTTCCATTTACTTGCGAATTAATTGGTCCAGAGGATTTCCTTGATAACGTCAATTACCTTGATACAGTCAATTACCTAATGCGCCAAAATTTATACTTTCAGCAGGACGGTGCTCCGGCACACAACTGTTGCATAGTTCATAACTATCTGAACACCAACTTTGCCGATGAGTGAATTGGCACAAATAGGTAAACTTGATGGCCAGCACGCTCTTCTGACCTTTCACCTTTAGACTTTTTTCTTTGGGGATATTTAAAGATCAGAAATACAGAACGCGGTACAACAACGTGAACGAATTACAAAATATGGTTACGAAGGTTTTCCGCGAATTGGATGAAAGGATCATCTTAAGAGCTACCCAGAATGTACTCAAGCGGGCACGAAAATGTATTGAGATGGAAGGTGATGCTTTTGCAGTATTTATAAATTACACATTTATTTTTTCCTTTTCAATTTAGTTTCAACGACATTATTTTAAGCTGTAATATGTTAAAAAAAGAATTAAACACGAAGACGTGTATCTGTTTTGTTAAAAGTTGATTCTTTATACGGCTCTACATTTAGAACAGAATAAAAGTGCATGTTTGAGATCGACTAAAATCCACGATAACTTCTTTATTGCAGGGTGTTCCATTTAAAAAAAATATATATAAATTTCAAAATTTCTCGGAAAATGGGTTATGTAATTGTTCTTTTTCGTATGCTGCATATTAATCAGCGTTAAAAGCACTAATGTTTTGGTAGTTTAACCTACCTTCTGGAATTAATAATAATAGAGATAGCAATGGTGGGCACTTAATTTGAATCATCCTGTATATTTCACTTGAATCTTCGGGTATAGATTACCTGTTGTCCACGGTTACCGCACTATATCACCTAAATTTTTCTGCTTTCTACTTAACCTTCTTTCTCACTTAGCTAATTTTGTAATTTTTCTACTTCACATCTATCTGTATTATTGTTGGTTATATATATTGTTGTGTGTCACACAAACGTATTGTGTGTCACACAACAGTATACATATATTTGTGGAAGCTCCTTTGGGTTGGCCTGTTACCCTCCTAAACAAAAGTAAATCAAATTTACATTTAACAATAGTAACATAAAGACACAGGCTACGCCTACTCGATAAAATGGGAGCAATATGCTTTAATTGGGCGCTAAATATATGGCGACAGATCGGACATTATGCCTGGCGCAGATGGTACGTAAATAAGATATTTTATTAGCGATAATTGAGATCAATCGGCGTATAAGGAAAAAAGTTTATACTTCATACTATTCATATTAAGTGTAATTATATAAAATAATGAAAGGACAACTTGATTTGAATAGGTAAGTATATTTCCTCAAACCTTTTTCTATTATATATATATCATCATTGTTTTAGACTATTATAACCTATCGAGATCACATCCTCGAAACTGTTATAAAAATCACTATTTGCTGTCGTTACATTGAGTGGATCTTTGGTATGTACACTGGTACGGTTTGAGAAACGGGAATAGCAATTTACAGATATGCAACTCCAGGTGCAGCGTACGATGCTAATGCTGGAGCTGCGATATAAGGTGCGGCTATAGCAGGAGATGCATAGTACGGGGCAGCTACCGCTGGCGCGGCGTAATATGGAGCAGCTACAGCAGGCGCAGCGTAATATGGTGCCGCAACAGCAGGAGCAGCTACAGCTGGAGCGGCGACTAAGGGAGCAGCTTTAACAACCGGAGCAGGAGCAGCAACTACTGGAGCAGGAGCGGCAACCACTGGAGCGGCTTTGACAATTGGAGCGGCAACTGCTGGCGCAGCTACAACTGGAGCGGCTCTGACTACAGGCGCAGCTGCTACTAAAGGTGCGGCCAAAGTATTATAGTTCCTGGCTATTACTTGGGAGCTCTGTGCTGTTACTACCGCTGGTGCTATCACAGGAGCAGCTGCGACGGCTGCTACACTCGGTTTGGCTTCCGGCGCGGCATGACAGCAAATGCGAAAGCTAAAACGACAACCTGAAAAAGGAAGTATGATTTCGTAGCTAATACTATAGCAGAAAAATTCGAATTAAAACTCACAAATTTGAACATGATGAACGGGATAGTTGTTATTGTTCTTGTTTAAAGAAGACACGGACAACTTGTGCTTAATATTTTTTCCCAATTCATTATATATACCAAAAATACTCCCCACACACCAGAATGGGTTACACAAATCCTCAACGATTCAAGAACTGAAGAGCGTCAAGCATTTTAACAATGTTTAAAGTGCATTTGTATGCGCGACGATCGATGTTACTACAGCGGTATATACAAGAAGTTATTTATGTAATTGGTACGAAACGTATCGCGCCGAATTAGTTTTGACTGTAATACGAAAAAGTATTTACGGATACGATGTTTAAACTTTAAATTACATTTTTGAAACTATAAAAATGAAATTATTTGTTGTTATCTTTACATTTAGCGTATTTATTCTTACCTGCTCTCCTAAAGCAATTATCTGGAAAACAATCGGATTTGATTATTATTTACGAGTATATATAAAGGGAATTTTTGTTTAAGTGTTTTAGACAATAGAATAAAAAAAAGAAAAATGAAGTGAATCACAATTTATTGTAACGTAATAAAAGTTAAAAAGCTTTCTTCTTTGAGTTATTATATTGCTCTTGACTATAAGCTTTATTTTCAAGCTCCATCCATAATTAGGTGTTTGAGTTTTGAAATAAGTACTTCCTAATTAAATCGAATTTGTAGCTTATTTACTATATTTAAATTATCTATCCCATTACCGGTTTCGGCATATCACTAGCCTTCTTCAGATACAAATAAAAAATTATGAAATGTAATTGTCAAATAAAAAACCAAAATCGAATGCAGGAAGCGAAAATATTTGTTTTAATTCGGCTATTTATTTAATTATTTCTGTATTTAGATCTGAAGAAAGCTAATTGTATGCTGAAACCGGTAGTGGAATAGTTAATTTAAATGTAGCAAATAAATTACCTAATTACAGAAATAAGTATAAAGTAAGAAATTATATCATCAATAAATACAGTTAATTACCGGGTGTCATATTTTTAAGTTATCATATCCTCCTTTTTTATTTTTAAAGACAGGAAATGAAATGTCTAAAAATGTTTAAAAGGCGTTCTTAAACAAAATCATTTTTTAGTAACTAACGCTATTTTTTTGCCAAATGACAACCACAAATTTTGTGTATCTTGAATTACCTTAATTGAAATAGATTTCGTTAAATGAAATATATTGTGATCTTACCAAGACATTTGATTGTATGTCGCACCATTTAATGTGGTATCAGGGGTCAACTGCTTCATATCTTAACGAAAGAACTCCTTAGTACATAGAAGTAACTTATTCGAATAACAAAAGCTCCCAGAAATTATCATCGAATACTCTACCACAATTAATAGGTTTGCTACAGGGTGCTATTTTATCCGCATTTTTATTCTGCTTATTTCTTAATGACATTATAAGATTTATGAATTAATATTTATCTTATTGTCATAAATTATGGCGATGATACAAGTATCATCATGACTAACTCAAAGAAAGAGAAACAGAATTCTAAAACTTAATGCTATCAAAAATTAACAACTATTTCTGAGCAAATAAGCTCTTCTTGAACGCTAGAAAGACAACATATCTATTATTCGATATAGCAATAGCTGGCAGAGATATTCTTGAAAGCAGTAATACCACACTTTTAGGCATCAACTTTCAAAATTAATGATTAAAATGGAATGAACATTGTAAGGATTTAAATAGTAAAATTAAATAATACTATGTATGAAATAGGATTTCTTAGATCGATTATTAATCTAGAAATTTCAAAATTACTGTATTTTACTGAATTTCAGTCTCGCTTATTATCCGGAATTATTGTGTGGGACAACAGTTCAAGTGCGAAACATTTTTTTATACACACAAAATAGCTCTCTATTTTAACAATTTTCGACTTATATATATTAGAAGTAGCCACATACATTCATGTAAACAAAGACAAGCTCATTGTTGAAAATAATGCAGATCATAATTATAACATCAGACATCCGACCATTCACCTATAAAATCATAGAATAACAAGATCAGTTAATAGTCCGAATTTTATGGGTACTAAGATTTATAATAAATTACCAGAGTCACTAAAAACTCCATCTGAACTTTTGTTTAGAAAAAGTTAAAAGTAATTTTACTTACAATAAAACCTACTATAGTAATACAGAATAATTTTGAGATATGAATATTTAGTAATAGTTAGTATTTAATCATTCTTTTAATATTACTTTATTTTTTGCTATTTTTGTTTTCGTATTATTATTATCTTTTTTTCCCTTAAAAGATACCCTACTATATTGTTTTGTACTATTTTGGTAAATAAATCCATTACACAATAAATATAAAAACCAACCAAACTTTATTTCTCGTAGCAATATTTTGCCAAAATGAAAAAGTGGGAATAGAAAATTTGTTTATTGCTGCAGCCTAAAAAGTTTTTCCGCAAAACTGTCTTACTTTAATAAATAATATAAAATAATAGTACTTGTTGATTGTAATACTCGAATTTGTAAAGTTAGTATAAACACTAAAGTTTGTACTCGAACGCTTGCAAAAGAACAACAGTACAAATAAATTAATTTCTTCTTTATCTTTTTTTTTTTTTTAAGTACAAGCAAATGTACTGTTGGAAAATTCTAAAATAATAGATATCACAAGCAAATATCTTAGATACCAAGTGTGAGTTTTTGCGGAATATTTATGTATTTTTCTCCTGCATACTGTTGAGGTTGAAAAGATTATCATTTAGACTTAAAAAATAACACTAGCGTCGATGATGATAATATTCCTCCAAATATATTAAAAATTGGTTTTCCGGTTGTAGTCAATCAAATTACTGATCTTCTAAATCCGCATTGTAACACTATACTTTTAACATACTTTTTTGCAGCACAAATATTTTATCAACTCTGGAAAACTATACCACATTGCAGAAGATATGTGAAGTAGACCGTTTTTGATGCTTTATGTTTCTCAATATAGTAATATGGCATATAAGGTAGCGAATAGTCCATTAGACGAATTATCTTTTAAGTATTTTTACCATTTACTTCAATCTCCATGGTAATTCTTAAGAATTGACACCTTGGATGTGCAGTGCTAAAATTTGGTGAGAAAGCAATTTCCTCATTCTCTTAGATGGTGTTTTTTTTGCATTTGCGATTGATCGGTAATACATTAGTATTTTCTTGGAATGTCGTCTATCTGCCACAACCAATAAATTGGTATCATCACTAGTCTTGGTGTTTAGCAACATTAGCTGGTAAGTTGTGGACGAAAGTTACAACCAACAGAGGCCCAAGGCTTTTGTGGAATATCAAAGTTGACTTCGGTAGCTTGAAATGTTTAACTATTCCTTTCAGTTCAAATGCTGCTGGACAAATCAGATTTCAGCAACTGTAATGGTTTGCTTCCTATGCCATAAAATTGGAGTATCTTTATTAAATGACCGCGACTTTCTGAATTAATTGCGTTTCGGCACACCAGTCCATCCGAAAAGCATGTGTTTGACCACATACGATATTTCAACCATAGTAGAATGTCCTTTTCTATATCCATGCTGTTATGTTAGATAACTTTTATTCTCTAAGGAATGTGAATAATTCTCCAAAACTTTAGAAATCTCTTTATTCAGTAGATAAGTTAGTTTTTCTTCAATATTTAATTTGATTTAAAAAAGCATCCACATTTTATTGTTATTATTTACATACTGTGTAGAAAAAAAGCTTCTGTTTGGGAGAAATTTTATAATGCCAAGAATGAAGGCAAAAGTTTATACGGAGCAATCGGTGACACAGCTGTACAAATGAATTCAGAAAGTCAGAATTTGAAATAACTAGTATGAATTAATGGGTAAGAGCAAAAAAGCTAAGGCTTCCGCAAGAACGAATTTATAACATTTATAAAAGAAACTGCCTTTATAACAAATGCCTAATATACCGCCATCTGTGATCGGTACCAGCATCTATAATGCAAAAAACAGAAAATAAAAATAGGCTCATATGTCTCGTTCAAATTAATAATAATATGAATATATTCGTGATGTAGTGGAATATTCAATAACTGTAACTGCAAGTTACAATTTGAAATACATATTATATTCCGGTATTCACAACTTTTATATTGTTCATAAATTGCATTTGAATATTACATTTATTTCTACTGCAGTGGCAGCATATATGTACACATACATATATATTCATAGAATCAGTAATATATTCGCATACAGCAAATGTATTGTTTGCAAGGGTTTAATTGGTAATAAGAATTATATCGTTTGCATAACTAATGACTTCTGGTAACTCTGGTGTGACACCTCACTGAATGGACGTGCGCGGTCGAGATCTACTTAAGTGAAAGTAATAGAATGTGTCAATAGTACCAAACAAAACGATTGAATTATTCAAAATCTGGCCACATGTGTGTCAGCGGGTTTTACACTATATTCTGTTCAGGTAGAAGTTGTAAGTATAGGATTTTTGGGAGCTATGTATTCGTATACATTGCCCGTTCTTTCAGTTCAAATTTTGACGATGCATGACAGTTAAGGAATATTTTTATGCAGAGCGAATGCTTTACAATTTTCAATTTTAGCAACAATACGTAATAGTCTAAATATTTATAGCACTTTTTAATCCAATCATCTGCAGTAAAGTTAAGTTTGACCATGCATTTGTGTTATAACAGTAAATATAAGCTAAGAACTGCAAGTGGATTAGGTAAAATACCTAACCCACTTGCAGTTACTACCTGAGCAAAACGGTTATTTTTTTAATAAATTGCGTCTTAAAAACATCAGATATGGTAATTGCATCTTTTACTAATTTCCTTTTAAAATTGTAACAAGTGGACTAATTCAATGAAAATGTAAAATCACTTGAGAGAAAAATTCTTCACTCAACTATTCTGTGTTTACAGCTGGCGAGGCAAAAACGGAATTTTAGCACAAAATATGTATATATTTATGCCTGTAATATTAACTTGCTTAGTATTTTTACTTGCTCTCCTTTTTTTTTGAAGTTACGGTGGACACCTACAGTCCAGGCACTTGAGATAGGTGCTCATTGCACCGCCCCTATTAAATCCCTAACTTCCACTCGAGCAGCTTGGTGTTCTCTATAAAGCCAGTATCTTGTCCAGTGGAAACTTGAGAACCCTCGAGGGCTCCAATAAATCCTTCCCAAAATGTTTCGCCTGATTCCTTTCAAATCTTCACATGTGTAGATTACATGTAAACTCGTTATCTACTGCAGTTCGCATCTTCTGCACCACGGTTCGCTTACTCGACCTGTGTTTTATAGATGTTTTCTCAGGGGACAGTGCCCAATTACCATCCCAATAATGGTTTTAATTTCTTTCTTGCTACATCTGTGTAGGTTATCAGAGAAAGAAACTGAATTATCAGTAAAGCCTGTATTTTTCTGAGTATGTCAAAGTAAATTGCTCTCTGGTTCTGATTTGATAGGCTCACTTCGAAAAGGTAGTTGTCAACACATTCGCTACGTTACTGAAATGTGAATAGTGTTTCAATATGTGTAATTGTATAACTTGTAGCAAGGTAAATGAAAGTAAAAGTCCAATTTTTCACAAATTCTTTAATCACGACAACCGGTTTTATCCACTAAGGGACATCTTCAGGTCAGAATTATATAACAGTTTAAAAATAAGTCACGTAATAAAATAGTGAAAATTGAATTGTAAAATAGAATGTATAACTTGCAATGTAAATTAAGAAATTTGAAGATAGATGATGATACACTGGATTGTGTATGGATTTCCTTTGTTACTTACAATTAGTTAAATCTTGTCGATTATTTTTTGTGGTTCTAGTTTCTAATGCATATAATTATACATTAATTATTGGTTATGTTCGGTGCACAAAATAACTATAATACTGTAAAGCAAATGATTCATTTGCTTAAAATAATTACATATTCACATATATCTTAATTCCCTAGATTATGTTCACGTAAACCGAAGTAGGTTTCATTGATGGTTATTTTCGCCCGCTGCTTACTAAACAGAATTAGTAGTTAATTTACATGGTGCCTACATACACGGGAGCTCACGAAATCGTATTGGTACGTGAAAATCCAATTTTCACTCGGCGCCGTCTTCCGAACGAACAACAAAATCGGAAGGCAAGACTTGCCTCAGTTTCGGTAAACACGACCATTATGCGTCTCACGTATTCGTATCGATTTCACCTAGTTCCTCTTTTCGTTAACGGGGGGCATTTAATTATGGGGTTGCAGTTCCGCTATAAATACTCGACGACCTAGTATTTTAAAATCATATCAGACCAGTCGATCACCGTTTGTCGATAACTTTCTGCGTACATTGCGGCTTTGTATGTTTAGAAATGGTTGCACACAAGGTAAGAGTGTATACAGTGTTATATTCGGGTAGGAAGTGTGACAATAACGTTTGTTGACGTCAGTGAAGAGAGAGCGTTAGGAAGAAATTGAATGGTTGATGTGACTTGTTTACGTGATGTGATAAATCGTGTTTGGTTTATCGAAAATAATAATGATGCAAATTTTAAGTGTGAATTATAATTGATTTTTAACTTTGATTCCAGGTATCAGTTGCTGCATTACTCCTTCTGGCATGCAGTATCGAAGCCAGTGTGATAGCGCCAGCTCCCATAGCTTACACTAAAGCCGTACCGTATAATGTTTTACCCTTCGCTAATAGCGTAAATATATTTAGGAAGGCACTACACCCACAGCTAGTGGCAGCTTATGCAGGGATCGCACCAGCAGTCGTGGGAGCCCCGCTTCCGGCTATAGCTCCAGCTTTGGGTCCGGTGCCTGTACATCATGCACACGCTTTAGCTCCTGCCCCAGCTATTGCGCCCGCACCAATCCCTGCCCTTCGTGTTTCCTCGTTCCTGGCTGAGCCTTTCGCTGCAGCTCCTGCTGTTGCCGCACCAGTAGTTAAAAGCTTCGCACCAGCACCATTGCTGGATATGCACATCCCGCTAATCCGGCATTTGCTCCAGCTGCCTATGCTCATCCTGTTAATCCAGCTTTAGTCAGATCTATCCATGCTCTAGCGCCAGCTGGTGTTCCTAGTCCTGTTCTTCCTGCTATAGCACCTGCACCAAGTTGGTAATGGATTTAATAAATATTTCTTTAACTCAAACGGCTGGTGATATTCTATACCAATGTACTTTTAAGAAAACGTTTTTTTACTATAAATTTTGTATAAAAAGGTGAAATACATTATTTTTATATACTTAACGTCTTTTATTGCCTAGTGACGAAATATCCGCGGTAATACAATATTAAAGTTCATCATTAATGAACTTAAATCCAAAAAAAAGGTTTGCGATTTTGAGCGAATAAAACTTATTGTCATGGAAATTATGATACAAATGTAACAATAACAAATTTAGGATAAGAAGAAAAGAAGTCTGGGAACTATGCAAGACTAAGTGAGCAAGAGAGAAGATATCGGGTCCCTTCCATTACAAGAAACCGATATTTTCGCTCTTACTTGCTCAGGATTAAACCGTCCGAGTAGTTTTTTCTTCAAGTCTACCGCACATAATTTTGAACCAAATATCTTATTAAGTCTTGATACGTAGATGTTCATTTTAGAGGAGTAGAGTAGGGCGGATGGCTCCGAAAATACTTTAAAAGAAAACCGAAAAACAGATATGCTTTGTGTTATCGGGCATAGAGTTTTGAGAATGGGATGGAATGATAAGTTGCTGTAATAAAATTCACAATAGGAATTTTTGTCACTGAAGAACCAAGATGAACTTTATTTTCTTAAATACTCCTTGGTATTATTTTTTTTTTGTTTTGTTTTTTGGCATATTTTTGGAATCATGGCCAATAATTTTGTCCACTTGAGAATAAAATTCTTGTGGCCGGGGTTATTGATCATAGGTTTTATTTTTGAAGGTATTATATACATTTAGATGTATTTTACTCATTTTATTTTACATCTAACGTTTGGATGGTATATTTTTTTTCATCTTTTTTGTATATTGAGCTGTTGATATATGATAATTATAATTACTTGTATTAATTTTTATTCCTTGTTATGTAGTTAATTGAAATGAATTAGTCGTCACATTTGTTTAATAAACATAGAGAGCTACATTACATGTGACGATGCATTATTACACAAAATTTAATCCATTTCAATTAATTTCAAAACACAACTAACTATAATTAACATAGATCAACATTAGATTAATCTTTGAAAATGATGGAAACAGTACCATCCAAACGTTACCATCGAAAGGTTACATGTAAAACAAAATAAATTGAAATATACTTACGTGTAATTCCTTCAAAAATAAAACATATAATCAAGGGCCACAACCTTAACAATTTTTTTTCAAAGGTATATTTATCTACTCTAAATACAGTTGCAGTTAATAAGCTTTTATTCGGTTTTTTCACGTTGTATATAAGTGCAATACTTAATAGAGTCTGCACAAGAGAACTGTCTGACTGTTTTTCATTTGATAATTATTTAGGATATTCTTTATTTAATATTAAAGTACTCATTCGTTTTTTCCAATTAACCAATTCTCTATACATATGTACAGTGAAGAGCACCTAAACCGAAAGAGTTATAAAATTTCATAGCCTTTACTAGCAACACAGAAGGGAGACGTGCATGGTTAATTTTTATAAAATTGGTCAACTATACAATCTATTTTAGCAAACAAACAATAATCTTTTAAATGTGTGGTTATGATGTAAAGGAGAATAAAATTCTTTGTATCTTATAGATATAAATGCTTTTGTATACAGACTACACAGTCGACCTATGGTCAGGGTATCGTTTGTCGGAACCATTCGACAAGTGAGAAATAGTGATGCATTGTGATACCACATGATACAGCACTTCACTCGACAGCTTTTGTTGGCGAAATAGAGTAATTCATGCTATCTCCCTTCCCGAATAGTTCCGCCCTGCGATGACCTGACTATAGGTCGACTGTTTGATCTGTATATACACATCATATATGATAGATCGATTATGTTAATAAAAATTTTAATACTGCAAATTATAACGCAACAGCAATGAAACCTCATGGATGGACGACCGTATACCTGCAAAACCCTAGCATGCAGGATATGGATAAGATCGACGTTTCCTTACAGGAGTCTAGATTAAGAAGCTCGTTGCTGTACACAGCCAACCGAGGTCATTAGGATATTTTATACTGAACTACGTCAAATACTTTTATCGTGTGTACTACTGGCCGCTTCACTGCGGAACAACTTGTATACAGGGTTTCTCACGGTAGCCGTTCGTTAGAAGTTGTCGCGGAACTTAGGATTCTGAATTTTTAGACTTCATGGTTAGTCAAGATGCTCTCTCATTTTAAAATATTTTCCTTGGTTTAAATGGAACATCCGCTATATCATCTCATTTTTTGATTCCTAAGAAAATTTTATGATGTATTCCATCTGGTTTCCCTATATCTATGTATTTTCATTTATTTTTGGGATATCTTAAT
Source organism: Protaetia brevitarsis (assembly GCA_004143645.1). Taxonomy (NCBI): domain Eukaryota; kingdom Metazoa; phylum Arthropoda; class Insecta; order Coleoptera; family Scarabaeidae; genus Protaetia; species Protaetia brevitarsis. The sequence continues at coordinate 28,891 of RXPK01003178.1, forward strand.
TATTTTGAAAATTTTGAAATATGTAGCCTTATTTTCAATACTGCACCTTTTACCCATTTTCGACTGGTGGTAAGCGCTTCTAGGGTGGATGGAAGCATAAGAATGGTACTTTCGAAATCCACATTGACAATTTATTTATCGCATACGCCAAAATTTGATAACCAATTATATCATTTCAAAGTTGAAAGTTGGTTTTTTCAAATGTGACACCTGTATATTATTACATGATCGGATGCAGAATTTAATTCGCTATGCCTTTCCCTATACCTATTTCCAATGGTTGTCTTGTTGTTCTATATTTCCTATTTTCATGTGGCGTTTGGCAGACACCGCAACATCATTTATCTTTTGAAACAAAACTAATATGATTAAAATGGCAGAAATTCACCTTAGTTAGAACACTAAACCAAATGGGAGTATAAAATTTAGAACGCAAATAAAAACATAAAAACTTAGAACATAAACACAAGAAATAATAAATTAATGTAAAAGAAATCATTACAATAATTGTTCTGTGCATACTCCTCGTGCAACGGACCTCCGAAGTTCGTAGATTATAAGTTAAATTTTTGAAATTAAAATAATGAACTGATAAAAAATAAAAGGTTACAAAGTTAATTGATTAATAATGAAAAAGTAATGATAATTAGAAAGAAAAACTTAATACAGTAGATAAAACAAAAGGATTAAATCAAAGTATAATAAAATTGGCTAAAAATGTTCAAAATACTAAGTAAACATGAACATGAAATTATGAAAGTAATTGAAACGGAACGAAAACACTAACGTATTAAAATTAGCTGGATGATGTCAATGCACTCAATTGTAACAAATAAGGTAAGTGATTTTTTTTTAAATTAAAAGTAAGAACCATCAGAAACATCTACTGGGTAGAAGTTACAAACAGATATGGAACAGTAAAAATATAATAGAGCAGTGGTCCTAAAATTAAATAAATAAATATGCTAATTTAATTGTCTACAAATTGAACTACAGACGGATGTATGATTATAGTTTTTTGTTGACTATATTTATGTATGGTATTGCATGTTGATTTATTCTGTATTCTATATACATACATCACACAAAGTAAACTTTAGAAAGAGATTTTGTTGCTAATAAGTGTTTTGAAAAATAATACTTTACTAATTCATGAGGATACCAACTACCTCATTTAAGTAAAGATACTGAGTTACTTGTGAAAGTGCAAATTAAATTTCTAAAATACTTTTATTATAATATATACAATAGAAATCCACAAAATTAGGAAAGAATTTAATCCCCTGCAGATTTCAAAAAATATTTATTATATTTGATAATGTATTGAATAATGCACGGCTGCTGTCGCTGGTTTGATTGTATGTACAGTTTTATAGACACAAGACTGGTATGCCTAGGTTGACAACAATTTTTCATCGGCAATAACTAAAATTTGTAAACTGTATTTATAATATTTTTCCAAATGACGATGTATTTAATATGTATCTAAGACATCATACTTTACAATGACCAGGACTGCATTATATTTTCGTTTATGATGATCATGTTCTTTCTCTATTTTGTATTACTTATTCTTTTTTTATGTTGATATTAATTCCATTTTTGTATTTACAAAGTAGTCACCCTTTAGCGTTTCTGACGTTTCTAACTATTATTAAAGTTTTATATTCTTATTGCTCTTATAATGAACTTTCAATTAATTCTTATGCTCTATACATGTGGAATGTTTTACATTTAATTAATACCCCAGTTGTAAGTAAGAGATATTCCTGCATGTGTAATAATAATAAATAAATAATAATAATAATTAATAATAATATAATAATAATAATAAATAATAATAAATAATAATAATAATATAATAATAATAATAATAATAATAATAATAATAATAATCGTCGATGCACCGTCTTTCAGCATGTCCAAATATGCGCCTAACCTATATATTAGCCGCCAATGATATGGCTCTGAAGGTGCTTTACTATCAGCTGCGCTATTGTTTGCTATTGACGAGGACTCTACCCCCTACCATAACCAGAGTTTCCCACCGTGATCTCAATAGCGAGTGAAAATTTCTGAATTTCCCTTTTTTCGACTACAATACGGCTATCGCGAAGATAAACCGGATATGCGTACTTCTTGGATTTTGAAAGAAAGAGTTATACGTGATTGAGATGTCTTGCCCTGTGTGAGACAAATTAGCTGAAAAAGAACAAAAAGATAGAAAAGTACCGAGACCTACTGTACAGCTTCAAACTTAGTTACGACGGCTACAAATAATCATACCGGTATTATGGGAGTCAGGGAAGGGAGGTTCCTTACAGTTCCACACAACAAGCACCTCAACACATTGGCGTATTGGAACTTAAACATCTAAACACCCCATTATCTGCAACATGCAGGAAACAAGTGCTACTAGCATCTCGGCGCGTCCTTCGGGGCCCACGAGGGCTAGCACACGACCTAGGCGTAGATAAGAAAGCCCCCCTAATCTCCCTACTGGAGAAAGTGGGTCTTCCGCCCCGCCCCGCGCGGCGGTTCATTCGCGAAGCTGTATCGCGCGCAACTGCCCCCCACCTGCACTATATGTAATCTGATGTTTACACCAAATTAAATAATGATTGTATGAGAACGTTCATCCACCTGTCCCGTCCTTCAGCTGCGCCGTGCTCTTGTTGTTGGATCCCGGGCAGTGGTGAAAAGGCACTTTGTGTTTACAGGTGGTGTTACAAGGATTTTTTCCTCCCCCACCCCCTTTAAGAATAAAAAAAAAAAAAAAAAAAAAAAATAATAATAATAATAATATAATAATAATTAATAATAATAATAATAATATATTCACCTATCCCGACGAATTGGATGGCAGAGGTATCCCCTAGTTGCCGTTTGTAGCCAATGCACGCAAATCCAGAACCACGCAAATACTTCTCCGAAAAAGCAAGGACCAGCGTACTCCACGAGGCCATAGTACGGACAGACCGAAACGCTACACCCCTACGCATGGCGAATAACAACTTCACCCTTTAGACAGTATCCCACTGTCGAAGAGATCAAAACCACGTGGAGGAGTAAGGCACTTCATGGCAGATACTTGTCGGGGATAGAAAGTAGTGCCATAGACACCGTGGCATCGTGACCTGGCTAAGAGAGGGCAACCTCTTCTCGGAGACGGAGGGTTTTATGGCAGCCATTAACAGACAAGTGATAGCAACCAGAGTGTACCGTCGATCAATACTTAAACAGCAGCTGCGTGACAGTAAATGCCGTATTATGCGCGGAGAGAGATGAGACCTTGGAATCATCTGCTGGCTGCTGTTCGGTTATTGGGCCAAAACAGTATTGGGACAGGCATAACCGAGTAGCCAAATTATTTCACCTGGAAACTCCGCAAGAAATATCAACATCTACATGAACCCCCGCCCTACTATGAATATGAGCCACCGCCGATCTGCGACGATGACGCCAGCCGCATCTACTGGAATAGAAAGATTAATCACCGATAAACCTATCCCGAACATATTCCTGATTATTGTTGTAGCTTTAGAACGCAAGAAACGCCATATAATGATGTCGCAGTTCCCTTGGCAAATAATATCACTAAAGACTTATTCACGGAAAAAATTAATAAATATTTTACGATTGAGGATCAAGGACTGTGGGGTCTGAGAAGAGTCGTGATGGTACCCTAGCGATAGGCGAACGGCGCGAAATACCTGGAAAAAACGCACAAAATCCTGGAGGAACTGCAAAACTACCAAATGAACCTATACGTACCAATTCAAATCTGTGATGCTCGCACACCTGCTCCATCATACGCCGTACTTTGAACATTCTAGCGCTAAAACTTACCAAAAAGGGGCCATTCTTGTCTTTGGACCGATGAGTCTCTTTAATGCACCAGAAAACAATCTGTGAAATGTAATTGTAATAATAATAATAATAATAATTATTGACTTTATTGGCTCATAAGTAGATACAATACATCTATTCTTCCGATGTATGTTATAAACCAAAAAGGTAATCACCTAATGGTGTCCTCCTTTAGCCTTGAGTGCGAAATTTTTCTAAATTTTTGGCCGTAACGTTATTTCCTTATCTCACTCCAATTTCGTCATTCTTCTTCTAAACCCGATTCTTCTTTAATTTCATATCCCATCCTTTCTTTTATTTTGCACAAAATCATCGAAATTTGAAGCTTAAATTAAATAAATACTACAATTTAATCATTAAAAAATTATATTTCGGCATTGCTATTGTAACTTTTTCAAAGTAAAAACACAAGCTTTTCCTTATTATATTAATTTTCTATATTTGTCGTTTCTACTTTTAAGGATGGAAATATGCATAAATACCACAACGAAATGACTATCTTTTTGATTGTTAAATAAGAAATATCATAATGGCGCTTATGAAATATAATGGAAGACTACTCAATAGATTTTCTACTTAGGTGTGCGCTCCTTCAGCTGTGTTGCAGGGATTGGTATCCAGCAGGCATGAGGTTGAGAATGTGAAGTCAGGATTTCGGAAATGTGTCTAATCATAATTTGAGAGTTTAAAGCACTTTCAACGTTTCCACTTTTTAAGTTGTTGAACTTTTACTGCTTATATATACAACTTCTTTTAAACTTTCAACCTGTATGCACATTATACAATGCTAGTATTAAATGTAAGTGAAACTATTTCTGTAGAAAATGTATCTTCACGAAAGATCAAATTTCGCATCGGAGAAGAAGAATGCACTTATAAGAACTGAAATATTCGATTTCACGACAAATCGATTCGGGAGATAATCAGTTGCAGCTTTATATTGTAGTAAAACGTGTGTCTCTAAGAGAATCATGTTTACGAACGTGATAAAAAGTATCGCTGACATCTCTTTCAGGGAAATGGGTTCATTGCAAAACTGTCCTTACCTGCCGGGCATGAGGTTGTCTGTACAAACCAACTATATTGCACGCGGTCTAGGACAGCTACCACGTTTTCGTTCATATTTCGGACGAATGCGTGGGTATAGTTAGACAACGTAATCCAAATCACGCGTATTACCCTTGCTGTGCATCTCTTGCCGTATGCCACGTCTATAACAGACATAATAACAAGAAAGAAACGACGATAAATATAATAGTCAAAATATTTAATAGAGTTGTTTTATAGCACTACATTAATATTAATTTCTTTTGTTTTTTTTTTTTCTTTGTTCTAAATTTTAAATACTCCCATGTGTTCTCAGCGTTTTTTTAACTGTCCATCCGTCTTTTACCAATACCATTAAACAACCTATTTCATTCTTAAATTATTGGACCATTCGAAGGCATTCTTTTGTATCACTGTTGAATAAACCACATCCACATTAGAGAATTTATTATCTGGTGCTTTCAAATTTCATTTCTTCTGTGTAAATTGAAAAGCTGTAGATGTTTCACTTGATGCGCGGCTGGAACAATAAGATTTTACGTTTGCACTATTCTTTTCCAGTCCAGTAACCTACCGTCTTTTTTTTTAATCGATTCTCGTTTTCTAAATGCATCATTTGCATCGATTTTTCTCGCTTATGAAATAACCACACCATTTCTTTTATTATTAGACACAGAAATATACTATAGAATAACTCATCAGTTTAAAATATTTTTGATTTATACTGTATGGGTTAATAGTTGTAGGGTGCATAAAGTAAAATAAGTGTAATTTAAGTAATTTAATTTAGTTGGAAGAAGTAAATATAACAACCCAAGCAACACTCATAAACGTTGAATAAACATTTGATACTCGTTTGTGCCTGCGACCTAAAAAAACAGTGTGTAATAAACAAAATTAAGAAGGTCTCCTTTGCGGTGGAATATTAGGAGGTGCAATTTGACTTTAAAATTGAACCCAAATTTCGTTTATCCCAAATTACTTAAACGATGAAAGATACAAAAAAAGGCTTCAATAGTGAACCGGCACCGTTTGTCTAGTCATGTATACCAAAGGTATTTCTATACAGGATGTTACAATAAGCACAGAATGACGTATGTTCTGCTTATTTGATCAAATTTCCGAAATCCGTTATAATCGTTCATTTTTCATCAGATACTGTATACAATACTTATTTGTATCACTAGGCTAGAAACTACAGTTTCTGGCCGTGTGATACACAATGTTTTTTGGGCTGACAAATCTTAATTTTGAATTGAAAATAAAAAAGAAATGTTGACACTAGGGAGTTGATAATACAAGTTGGCGCATATGTTACATTTAGTATTTTGACGTTTCCGATAATAAATCTTTTTTTGTAATTTTCTTTATTATTTTTATTTATCAATAATAAGGGCAATGAAGACACCAGTTCATCTTAACATGGTTGAACAGTAGCTTAATGACAATTTATTACACGTCTGTCATGTAGAATCTATTTTGTGGCCAACCTTTAGTGACATTTTTGCCTCTAGCAGGAAACGGGTAGTTTTCCTGCCGCTTTGAAGTACTGCAAAATGAGGACGGATGCGCAAAAAGGTGATTTATATAATTTTACAGGCTGTCAACAAAATTATGAATTTGTTCATACTACAAGTGTAAAATTGTACCAGGCGCTACATGCCTGCATGTGGTAGTTCTCGAGTTATGCTCATTTGGGATGCAGGAATACATATATTTACGCTTTGACAGAGACAGACAGAAGAAAATGTATACCACTGATGGTTCTCGATGAGCCAAACAACCTCTTTTTTTTAATAAAATAAAAATCGGTAGTGAAAATAAATAAAATATATTCTCCATGCATTACCTTTCGCCAAGTCAGTGAAATTCCTCAAACAAAAAGTGTTGGAAGCATAAATATTGACTACAATGTGCACATCTTATAAAACACATAGAACAACAACGTAGTTAAAATTCTTTCATCATTCAACGAAAATGCACATATCTCTGGACGAATGAATTTGTATGGTCTGGAATTTATGTAACCATTTTTATCCGGGATATATAGAAAAAGGTTACGATATCTGAAAGAGGACAATTGATTATGATCGAAAAATTGTAATTTGATTATTATATTGCGTTACTGCTTACACCAGTCCAGTCGTTTTCTCGAGTATCGTAAGAAGAGATGTTAGTTTGCCTAGTACAGAGGTTTGCAAAATCACAGGACAGTGGCCACCCCAAGAATTTAATAGTAAAGTTGTTTAGGTTCCATTAGGGACTCGATGTTCGGAAAACCGAATGTTTTAAATAGATCACTAGTTTACTATTAGCTTTAGCTTTAAATATTATTAGCTGTTAGAACAAAATATAATGGCTGCAACTCATTAGATTATTTGAATACAGATGAATGCCCTACTATATAAATCTGTAAATAGTTGTCGCAAACTTTGGTACCAAATAGGTATATCGTCAGCTTCTTTAAAGACTATCAGCAACAGTGATATCGGTTCTGTCTTTCTGCAGCTGATATCTTAGCCAATATGGTGTGGTGACTACCTTTGTCTCCTACGTAGTTCAAGGTGTGACCAGAATGCAATTCGAAATTAAATACATTGGTGCTTCTTGTCAGAGCATAATCACATATAGGCATTTAGCAACTTGTATAATTTTACACTGATTTTTAACGACAATACTAACTAATATATAGAATATCTGATTAGAATAATAACATTATTTGATGACAAAAGGCAATCAAATAAGCACAACATACGTCGTTGCATGTTTATCGTAACTCATTGTATATAAATAGCTATACCAGCCGAAAGGGCTGCATACACGGTGCAAGTCTGCCATTGAAATATTTTTTCTACCTTTCACTGTTCAAAAATTATTTTGGAAAACGAACTTTGGAACGAATTTTAAAGTTAAATTGCATTCCCTAAAATTGAAGTTCCGCCGTAATACAAAGTGTCCTTGAGCCCTTGTTTTCTATGGAGGCTACAATCTCGCAAAAAGCAAAGTTTTCATCGAGATCACTGCAATTTGCAGTTCAGCACCTATCCTTGTTAACTATAAGTAACTACTTATGTATTTTGAATTTTAGTATCTCCATGATCTTTACTGTTCAAATTGGAAGTCTAATCAATTTAAATATCATAAATACCTTACATAGACTTTATTTGATATCAAGTTTATGTAATTTATTTCAAAGTATGTAGTAATATACCGTTTTTACATTATTTTATATTATTATCGTATTGTTCACTTCATACTCTGCAAATATGTTAAAACAGAATAATTTCTACAATACAATAAACAGCAATTATTGCGACAAGTATTTACCAACATAGATACACCTTCACTTATTGTTATTCATGGAACATCTCGGAGTGAAACGAATTATTGGGCCACGTTGAAAAGTTGTTTACATTTTATATAACACTACCCCACGGTTGTAACAAACAATTAAGTAGTATATATTCGGGATGTCGGATGACAAGAGGATCATACTTCACGTTTGAATAACGACAGGTGAAAACAAACACTGAAAATGTCTTCATCTTTTGTAAGTATAATGGCTATGTTACAGAACGAAATAGAGTAAAAAGTCGAAAATTATAACTTGTAGCTATCTATTAACTATTGTTTGGTGATTAAAGATTCATAGCATAAGGCGTTAGTGTATATGTTGTACTTGAATTCCATTTTCTTTGTATTTTTAAATAGATATGTAATTACATTATTTATTTTTTAGGGTATCATCTTCGTCGTAGCTTTGACCGTCTCCGCAATTTCCGCTGGTGTAGTGCCTGCAGCGTATATCGCAAATTATGGCAACTCTTACAGTGCTAGTGCAGTAAATCATGCAATTGCGGCGCCCGTAGCGGTCGCGCCATACGTTGCACATGCTGCTCCCCTGGTAGCAGCTCCTGCGGCTCACCTCGTGGCTGCTCCTGCCGCTCCGCTCGTAGCGGCTCCAGCTGCCCGCGTTGTTGCCGCGCCGGCCGCTCCAGCACTCGTGCTTACGCTGCCCCATTCGCCGCGCCCTTAGTTCAAGCACGAGTCGCCCCTATTGCAACTGCTGCTTATGGTGTTCATCTCTACTAATTCGAGGAACGAAACGGCAACTACCGTTTCCAAATCGAAACCGTCTGGCTGTATATAAATCAGATTGAGTGATTTTTTTTTCTGTACATAGAAATGTAAATAAATGATTATTGTGAATAGTAAAAAGCTCATCGTGTATCTTTGTTTTAACATGGTGTTAAGGAATTGTTGCGTGTTATAATTGTTGTGTGAGCTATTTTTATTATGTTTATAGCGGTTTCCATTGAAACAGTGTTGAAATTACATACATATGTACCGGAACACGGAAAACAATTGGGTTAATTCAGGATTAAGTATAGTTTATTCATATTTAGAAAAGTAGAGGCACGTGTAAGCGATGCGTGCTTGCATGGATGTAGTAATGAACTATTGTATTATCTTTTTTTATTTTTTTCGGTAAAAATGACAACAACAACTTTACTTTTTGAAACATATATTATGAACAACTTTTTTTCTTATTTAATGTTCTCTGGAAACACTGTCAAAATCTCTAATGAAGCACGGCGCTCACACTATAAGACATAACCTTAAATATAACCTCAGAGGTTCTAATTTAAGATTCAAAAGTTAAATTTCCATGAATTGTCGTATAAAATACAATAAGACTATAACCAACAGTTTAAATTGATGTTTATGAATTGCAAAAATATTAGTAATAGATAATTTTTATAAGTTTTGAAGCGATGTTGTTACAAGTATGTTCTTGTTGAGATGTACCTTGCCAGTGCTATTACAGGGTTTGTGGCATTCCAAAGGAATTGTTTTCGAACAAATACAATATCGATATTGATAAACTAAGGTAAGGGCGTGAGGTAGCCAACTACAGTTGTTGAGATTTCACAGATGTAGATCATCGATAAAAGATAATATACTAAACTAAAATGACAGACACTAGTTATATATTAGATGTACATATATTACATTAAAATGGAAAACAGAAGATAAATGAAAATAAAAACAAATAAATCGTTTATTGTGTGCATATAAATATATGATTATACAACATAAATATTTTCAATACCATAAATTAAAATAAACTCATTTAAATTATCTTTAAACAAATGCAAACCGTTTTCATCGCTTCATCCTAAATTAAATGTTTTTTTTTTTCAAACACTTTTTCCATTAAAGCGTCTTGGTACGGATATTCGTAATAATATTGCACCCTTAATTATGGATATTGCAGTTACAAATCGCAGTGATAACAACAAATTCAGAATTCAAACGATTACAAACGCCAAAAATTTGAATGGCGAAAATGTTATTAAAATCTATGACGACAAACATCATGGCTTCTTCGGTTTCAAAGTTCGATACTAGCCCAGGTAATCTATATAAACGGCGCTTACAAAATGCAGTACATGTAGGTGTGATTGGTGTTATAGATATATGAACATCATTATTAATAATACGTAGTGATAATTTGGTGGAGATCTATCTTTTTCATTCAAAATAAACATCTTTCGTTGTTTACTTAGTGAAACAAAAAGTAAAAAGCTAACAATGTGCAAGTGATATATATATTTGATTGAATAGGAAGCCCTCAATAGTAAATTAAGATTAAATAAAGACCCTAATTTGTAATTCAATCTACTTCGCATGTTAAGTCAAATTGTCCTATATTGTAGTAATTTTGTTACAAAATGATTCAGTGAAGCATGACAAGCTCCCACAAAGAAGGTTAACATCTGAATCGCGATTTGATTAATTTCCAGATTAACTGATATAAATGTGTTTTCTTGGGACGGAATATTTTATCATGCAGCCAAAAGGAGCCCACATACATAATGCTTGCTCGTAATTGATATTCATATTTTATCGTCACTATTCATTGGTGAATTGTCTATGAAGTTGGTTTTAGACACCTGATTTTATTATTAATTTTCAAATAAGGGCATCTTCAGTCTGGAGCAACAATTGACGCAAAAACCATTTTATCTGAATGCCTCTTAACATCTGTAAAACATATTTTCATTGAAACCTCGCATATAAGAATACATACAATTACGGACAACAAAAAAAATTACGCATCATATTCTTCATAATAAAATTAATAAACATTTCAATTAAAATTTGCATAAGTTTTTAATTTTATCATTTCCACATACTTCTAAACACGTAGCTTTTCATGGCTTTTTTCAATCATAATATGGAAAATAAATTGGAATTAACTCTTGTCTGCGATTGTATATTCGATATACATAAATTATATTAGGCCTCTCTTTAATAGTTAAAAATTAGAATATAATGTCAGTCACTGCATAGTTGAAATGAAAGCAGTAGTGTTGCAGAAATCAAGACACTCATAAAATCTGATGATGTCATCGATAAATATGGGCAAAATTTTGTCATCACACGATAACTGTACCGTGCATAAATCGCAAATTGTGCAAGAATGATTACGTTCAGCAAACATTTATTTAACAAGATTAGCCTGGCTCTAAATAGTCAGGACTTAGTCTTATTGAAATGTTTTGAGCTGCATTAAAGCAGAATATATATTCTATACTAATATAAAGAATTCATCCAGAAAATGCAGATAAATTATGAAAACTTCTAGGAAGTAATCGAAAATAATGGGGAACGGAGACTTGGATGCTTCAAGATTGGAAGAAATGAATTTCATGCAAATGTTATATTAGATAAAAAAATAAAATAAATTTATAGTGAGAACACTATGTTATTACAATAAAAAATTACGAAAATTAATGAAGAAACTTGTCTATCAACTATATTCGATATTGGCCGTATATATGCGAAATAAGGTATTCTAATAAATGAATAAAACAAGTCAGAAAACACAAAATCTATTTTACCAAGAAATACATTAAAAATATTATATCAAACCGTGCTAGTTATGTTTTGAATAACATAAACAAAATTATAAAAACAACATCCTGTCTCGGATAAATACACAACGAATCATACATAAATCTGTTTACACTGATAAGCCGCAAGCCTAGTAACTTTGTCCATACTAATGCGCTGCCCACATACATTTCTCGTAGGTCGTTAACTTTTTTTTGGTAGGAGCTGTACATCACCATTATTTTATTTCATCAATAAGTACATATTTATGTATGTACGTTTGTAGTCATCATAAGCATTCATTATATGTCTACAAAGCGATAAAAGCCAGTAGCTCTTATAACTAGATACCTAGCGAAATCTAGCCATTAAAATGCATGACAATCATATCAGTGGCAAAGTCGACTGACTAATTATAATCAACCCTTCCAAATGTCCATACATATATATACCTATATATGTGTACCTATATGTATGTGGACCATTAAAAATTCTGAAATTGCATAAAACCAGTACCAGTTTATTTAGATAGCAAGAATGCTACAATAAACACGTGCAGTATATTATATTGTTTGTAAGTGTGAGTATGATTAGATGTAAGGACTAAACTGTATCATTTTAGTTATATGGAAGTAGTATTAATAACGACTGGAGCTTAGTAGGCAAATAAGCAAAAACTATTTCAATTTTAAAATCTATTTAATCTACCAAGAAAAAGGATAATTGCAACATTATTTATGTGTATATATATATGTGGTTTCATTAAGCGCGTACTAAGGTATTTACTATAATAATATATTTCAATTTATTACGGCTAGAGCAAACATTTAAAAAAGAAAAGAGTAAATAGAAACACATTTCCAAGCAAGGTGCTATTATAAGCACTCTTAATTTAATTTTTTATTACTATTTAAAAGTCTGTGCCGTGTTTAATTGACACACATAGATATTTTTTTGTTTTTTTTTTCAACATTTAGTATATGTATCACTTAAACTGCTGGGTGTGCCATCAAGGTCACCTATTGTGAAAGCACCTATATGTACTCTGCAATAACAATTTCTGGAGATCGAAATACGATATAAAAATGTTTACATAAAACAAAAATTTGAAAATATTACATGTAATTTACGCATTGAGATGAATAAGATCCATCTAAACAGACAAAAGTGTCAACGAATAAGAAGAAAAATACTTTATGAATTTAATTTATTTTTGAGAGCATCGGTTTTTAAAATTTTAAATTCCCAAGTTAAAATAATTGAATATTTACATCTATACTATGAATCCAACCATCATCATAACGTTAAGCTGGAGTGGTCAACTGTCTATAGTCTATACGATAGAGCTCAGAATATTAATTCAGGCCGATGGAACGGAGGGGAGGAATTTTCACTCTTAATGAGCACTCTTAGAAAAGAAATAATATAAGTAGAAGGAACATTGTCAAAAGTAGAAATAAACGGTGAAGAAGTTTGTGGAGTTAATGACATTTCTTTACGTAAATTTGAATAAATCATGTCCTGTCAAAGCAAACAGAAAACTATCCAAAGATTAACTGCAGTATGAGAAAAATCAAGTTAGGTAGTGAGCCAAAATAAGACGAGTGCCTGTATCTCAAAAGTATTAAAATGTAACTTATTTGGTTTTGGCCGCAAGTCGACGATATGCCATGACAAGATACATATCACAATTGATATATATCAAAGATTAGTAGAAAAGAATCGGAGATAGTCAACGAATGTAAGATTAGAACAGCCATAAAGGTTGCCAACGCCATCAGATCGCAACAGTTTTGACAACCAAAGCCAGATATGCAAATATTAACTTTAGGTGATGGCTGTTTGAAATAGGTATACGACAAAATCGAAGAATTTTCTGAAACAAAATATTGCAATATAGAGACGGAACCATATTGAAAGTAATTGTTCAAAAAGGATTTGCAATCTGTCTTTTCTCTTTCGTGGGGACCTTTTCGCTCAGCACCTTTTCGCTCAGCACCTTTTTCTGAGCTTCCCTGAGCAACTTTCGTGGAGAGCTATTTGCTAAGAAGTTTCTTAGCTTTTCTGAGCAACTTCGCTGAAGAGCTTTTCTCTCAGGAGCTTCTTTGAGCTTTCTTGTGCAACTTTCGTGAAAAACTCTTTGCTCATGCGCTTTTTTGAGCTTTATTGAGTAGGTCTTCGCTCAGAAACTTCTCTAAGCTTTACTGAGCCACTTCCGTGGCGAAATGTTTGCTCAGAATTTTCTGAGGTTTAATGAGCAACTTTCGTGATGAGCTTATTGCTGAGAAACTTTTTTGAGCTTTCCCGAGCAACTTTCGTGAGGAGCTTTTAGCGAGTTTACGTGAGCAACTTTTATCGGAATCTCCGGAGCTCGTCTGAGCTTCTCCAAGCAACTTTCATGGGGAGCTTCTTACTCAGAAGCTTTTCTGAGTTCCCCTGGACAACTTTCGAGAGGAGTTTTTTGCACAGGGGGTTTCTTGAGCTTTCCTGAACAACTTTCGTGATGAGTTCTTTGCTCGGGAGCTTATTCTGAGCCTTTCTGTGCAGTTTTCGTGGGAAGCTGTTACGCAGGAGCCTTTCTGAGTTTTCCTGAGCAACTTTCGGGAAACTTTTTGCTCCTGTCTACTATTACCGGCAGTACGGCTCCCAAGGCAGGGTGCATCATTCCCAATCTTGCAAGTCAAGCGGTATCGTTTCTCAGCGGCTCGATGTGTATCCGCACCCTAAGCTAAAGGCCTTCAAGGCCTGTAGTGCTGCATTATTATTATTTATTATTATTATCGGCAACCTTTCATGAATTTTGTGACACGTTGAATTGAGATAAAATGTGTTTTGCAACTGAAGCCGGTCGCAAGTCAAGTAGTTTTCTTATAAATCACTTCTAATATTGTCCGTAGCTGGTGTTATATTAATATTGCTCTGCCTTTTAAAATAATATTCCAAACATTAAATACACGAAAAAAATATCAGCAAAAAAAAAGCCAACATACTAACTAAGAGAGAATTGGGAAAAAAGAGTCTGTTCGGTGCTGCAAAGTTTCTGTTACCCTATCGTATAAATTTTTGTTTTAAGTAATTTTGCCGGCTTAAAAAGTTTAGAAAATTTATAAAGATGATGCAAACACATTCACGAAATGTACAAAATAACAGATCTAAATACAATGAAATTGAAACATCTCAACTGTAAATTAATTTTCCATTTCAACAAGCCGATTCAAGTCCTCGTGTAACATTCCAATCCGGCGCTGCCATTTCAAATGATCTGCAATTGTACGGTGTGTCTGTAGCTGATGGCTTAGCGTGTGCCTCACATTAGGGATAGGATTCTACGCTCGGTTGGACGTGTATTGCCAAGCATTGTAAACATCTACGAACAATCGCCTGGGCTTATATATTATATGGATTCCCACCCCAATCATAGAAGCAATTATGAAAATATAAGTATGTGAACTGTTTATTTCATACATATTAACTCTTTTGTTGTGTTTTTCAATTTCGTGTTACGCAATCCATGTTATCAATTGCAGTTTATTGATGAATATATCGTCCAGTACGTCATCAAAATGAAGAGAACAAGTTATAGCAGCATATATCTTTAATGAGAAGGTAATTGGTAAGAGAAAGATCTCAGTAAATAAAATACATACTGCGTTCAAATAATGGGAAACTAAGATGAAAAATAGCTGAAGGAAAAACCATTAAACTTAAACTAAAGTCCGTTCAAATTTTAGATTATAGAATAATATCTGAGATAATCAATTCATTTCATTCACCTTAACATCTTAATGGAATTTGGTTTACTTATAATAAGGTATACCGATACCATAATCTTTGTTAAGGTAACAAAGTAAGATGAAAGATGTGAGGTTCAATGACCGTGACGTCAACTTAATTCACGTCATGTCTCCTAGCACCTACGAAATTTTCATTTAAACAATTATATTTTCTTATAATATAGAGTTGGTCATATCTCTATAAGTAGCATCAACTTAATTAGCGTTCATAGCAGCGTTGCTTCGATTTCACAAGTGAATAACCTTTCTCTTGTTTAACTACCAAAAGAAAAACTATGAGTTTTAAGAGATTTTATAAATTATCTTAATAATTTGCTGTCAATGAATTTAACAGGCGGTGGTTATTTTTAGAAAATCGTCAAATTGGACACAGCTTTGTAAATCAAGTAAAAATTCTCAATTCTCATTGGCTATTGAATTTCTTATACACGTTACCCTTCACTGCTTGGGCATACGAAGGGATCTACTTCTGTTTAAATAGAAGCGGAAATTTCTAGCTGAATTTAGTATGCTATCTAGTTTAGAATTTTTTCTAGATGAAAAAAGTATAATGTAAATTAAGCTTAAAGAAAAAAAAAATAGGTATAAAAACAAAATACGCAAAATAAATATATCAAAGTCAATTGGGGTTCAGATACTTCTAATGAGGGGAAAGTTGAGGAGAATGTTGTTGATTTGAGTAAAGAAAGGGAAGTTGAAGTTGTTGATATTTTGAGTAAAGAAAGGGAAGATAAAGTTGATGAAAATGATGATGTTGAAATAATGGAAAATTATGATGAAAATGTTGATGATGAAAAAATGAAATATTGTGATGATAGTTTTAAGTTTGAAATACAAGGTGCGGAAAAGTTAGAGGTGATGAATGTACAAGGTTGCGGAAAAGTTGTTGGAGATGATGAAAAAAATGAATGTTGGAGTCCGACAGAGGATATCGAGGTTAAAGTTTTTGGTGAGTTAGAGGTAGAGAAAGAAGAAGTCAACAATTCCAAGGAGAATTCAGAAGTAGTCAACAATTCCCAAGAAAGAATTCCCAAAAGAGAGTCATCAATTCCCACATCGAATCCCCAGAAGACAAACATCAAGTGACCAAAACAAATCCAAAGATGACGAAAATGAAGTTGAAATCAATCAATCTGAGTTGAAGTATGAAGCTGAAGTCAACAAAATTCCAACCAAATGTATCCATTACAAAGATAAGTTCCCCACATTATTGTTATCGATGATGAACATCTCTATGAGTCCAGTCAAAGCCTGTCAAGTTTAAAATAAATCCCTTCCCGAAGTCATGTTTGGGCATAGATATAAAGAAATGTTTCTGTCTTTTCGAGTTATCCTTCTGAATTACAAGCGAAGAGGTACATCCATGGAGTGAGAACATCTTTCATGATAGCAGACCCACCACTGCCACACCGACGCCACATTGACGCCACCACGACTGCTACGCCGATTGCGTTCGAAACTGCTTCAATGAATGATATGATGAACACTTCACCAGGAGAACAGTTGTCAGCACCCGGAAGTCACGTTTACAACCCCTGTGTGCGGAGATACGGTTTGATTCGTTTGGCTGCGGAAAACTTAGAATTTGTTTTTCGTGTGCGTACAATTATAAGGAGAAACACTCAATTTCTCCGAAAACGTTCGTTTTCCCCTAAGAATTGGGAGATGTGCTGTGGGTATGTCTCCCCGGTTGTGTGAACTCTTTGCTGTTTTATTTCCAAGGTCAAGCTTTAGGCTTTGCCGCGCGCAAAATTCTCACATAAATTTAATATTTTGTGTATTCTTGTGTAAGAATTTAGTAGTTTTTGTTTGATGTATTTTATTGTTCAGTTAGTTAGTTTATTGCTTATCCTTTAATATGTTTAGCTTTTGTATTTATCATGTTTTAGTCCTTCTTAAAAGGCATTTTCTATGATTTTTGCGGCTAAACGCGCGCGGCAGTTGTTAGTTTTGTATATACACGTTGTATAGGGCCTTTATAGGGCAGTGTCTGAATAATTGTCGCGGAATGTAAGTATAAGTAAATTTTGAGCTCTTTGCATCCATTTTGCAATCTTTCATTTGTAAGGATTTGTTCGTATTTGTTAATTTTGATAATCAGTCCAGACAACTCAGTTTATTAATCGGTGTTTAAAATATTGTGCACAAGTTATAATTATAAGGCCCGTTAATAATTTGCTTCAGAAGTAACCGCGTTAAAGTTTAAATTTTCCGTTTTTTTGTTAGTTTTAATTTTATGGTATTTTAATCACCTCGGGGTAGGTGAAGAGAAGCTTAGTGCTTGTATTTTAATTTCATTTTGGTTTTGTTTGTTTCTCCACGTTAATTTAGTTAAATTAATTTTGTCATTTTTAGTTTCTTTAAACTTATGCTTGTACAATCAGTTCACAGCAATACGTAAACGGAAGTTATTGCGCACTAAACATTTCTAAGAGACTTCTTCACAAGAAGCTAAGGGATATATTTTTTTTCGTAAAAAATATAAAAGATAAAAAGTTCACATTCTTACCATAGGTTGCTTTAAATATAGGCATTTTGTTACCGAAAAATCAAGTTAAACAAATTATTGCTTCTGGGAGCAACAATTCTAATGTTATTGAGTATAAATAAAAGAGGATTATATGTATCAACAAGCCAGATACTCATGTACTTTAGCATAGAGTTCAAAGATTTCAAATTGAGTATTAGAATTGAGGTTTTAATTTAGAAAGTGAATAAAGCTTAGTTTTTGTTAGGACTCACTTCTCAGACGGCACTCGTAGGCCAAAATAATTTTCGTTGTTCTTAGTCAACATAACTTAGTAGGTGCAATCATGTTCAGCTAAAACATGCAAATATATCACAACATTCTAAGCGATGCTTTTGGCGATGAGATGACCTTTCTAGTCGGTCCATAGTATTTGAATCGTTCCTTTTTTGAGTATGAATAAAACCACCTCCATAATTCCATTTATTACTTTTTTTTTGCATAGAAACTCAATTCTAAAGAGTTTTCATGCATATTCTTGCAGGTAAAATCAAGAGTACCCAAAGCCTATTTTTTAATTGTAAAACAACAGAAAAGATTTAATAAATAAAGTCGGAAATAATCGTCAATCTTATTTTAGACTTTAAAAATATCTTTTTCATTCGCGGAGTATTATTAAATTTGTATAGAATTCCGCATCACATTCTCGACGTTATCATATTTCCTACACAACAGTACATTACCTGTTACATGCTTCTCTAAACCCACTCGAGAAACTTGTTCAGTGTCAACAGTTAGGTAACGCAAGGGACAAAAATAGGCAGCTGGGGAACGCCATAATATCCAGTGGCAGTATCTGTTAAACACAATGGAATTGAATCATATTGCTTCGTAGAGTGTGTGTGCTATTCATACGTATAATATGTAGGTATACGTAAGCAGGAACTTATACAATATTCTCTACGTGCGATGAATGCGCTTGAGGTATGTCGTTATATCTGCACATGCATTGGTAGGTATGGTTTGAAAAATAGCCAATGTTTAGTTGTATACGAATTAGAAACGTGTTACATTACAAATTTAACGCTATGGATGTTACGGGAACTCTGTATCGATGTAACTTAATGAAGCAATTTTTTTGGTTTATTGTTTATTTTTAATATGTTTACCTTATGTTTACCCTATGCTACTCAACCTTTTACAAACTACTAAACCTAAAATAATGTGGTACAAAAAATGTAAAAAATCTAATGTATATGGGTTTCGGAGATAGGAAATGTATGTTGCTTTCACAGCATGTACCAATGAACATTGCAATTTAGGAACAGCAAAGGCAAGTAAATGAGGTGATCATTTCTTCATTGCACAATGGCCATGCTATATCGACTGTAACAATCTTCATACTCATCAGAAAATTTTCGTGTTGATAAAGATTTGATGACATTTATGATCTGTGTATTATTCTAACTCCTTGAAAGTTATTTACAGACATCCCAAGTAGCACATTTAAGGTAGGCGTTCAATATTAAGTGTCGTACGAATCGGATTTATTTGATATATTGCGTCCACTGCTTTCGGAGTATATGGTATCCGAATGATGCGTAGGTATTTTTTCAATTTTTACTCACTAATACGTTTATTTAGTTCGTATAACTGTGCAGATAAACATTTGTAATTGGTACATGATTAGCGAAGATGAAGTTATTGTTCATTCATTTCATTCATTCATTGAATTAGGGTGGGCACCTAAAGTCCGGGCACTTGAGCTAGGTACTCATTGTACCGTCCCTATTAAATCTCTTACTTCCACTCCAGCAGCTTGGTGTTCTCTATAAAGCGCAGTATCTTGCCCAGTGAGAACTTGAGAACCTTCGAGGGCTACAATAGATCTCTCCCGAAATATTTCTGCCTGAGTACCTTCAATTCCTTACATGTGCAGATTACATGTAAACTTGTTTCCTCCTGTAATTCGCAACTTCTGCACCACGGTTCGCTTACTCGACCTGTGTTGTATAGATGCTTTTTCAGGGGACTGTGTCCAGTAATAGTTTTAGCTTCATTCTTGCTGCGCCTGAGTAGGTTATCAGAGAATCTAGCATCCCCTCTATTAGCGCTTTGGTATGGAGTTGACCTTCAGTGGACCTCCATTTCTTTGTACTTTCTTTATCTAACCAGGTCCAGATCTCTCTTCTTGCGAAATCCTTAGTAATCCTACATACGAGCTCTGAACCCATGAAGTGTCTTTTAGAGCCCTCTTTGGCTAGTTCGTCGGCTATTACATTGTCCTTTATATCCTCATGTCCCGGCACCCAAATCAGAGACACCGTGTCTCGCGCCAGTGCATTGAGGGATTGTTTGCAGTTTCTAACTAGTTTTGACCTAGTTACGGAGTGAAGTTATTGTTATTACTAGTTTTCTGGCAGAGGAAGGAGCAAAGTAAAATAAGCAGAAAAGAAAAGAAAGCGAAGATATTGAATACACAACATTAACAAGAAAAGGTTAAAGTATGGAGAATACCATACATCATTCCCCGGATTTGATAGAAGATGATAAGATAAAATCCTATCAATATTTTCATATGCCTCGCACTATGTTTACAACTTTACTAGATATTTTGAGACATTTAACAAGACAAAATACACCATTTAGGAACTTATAGGACCTCAAGAAAGACTGTATTTATTTTCATTGTAATATTTAGGAAGAGACCATGGAAAGCAATTATTCGTTGCTGATTTAAGTACTGTGGATGTCTTAAATTATATAATTCTTCATACTCTTGCATAATTGCAATGAAGCTAGCAACGTCCATGGAAATAACTGCTTGAATGATGCGAATGCCGAAGAAGCACGTGTACTTGGCGGGATTTTGAATGACATCATCGGCAGCGTACGGACGTATCGGATTTTAATTCGTCTATCCGAATTTCTGTCGGCATTACCGAAGTGCGATACGTATGATGCGGATAGATGAACGCAGTTCCATTAAAAAACAATACAACTAATAGTAAAATGCGATCTTCGATGCGGGCCGTCCGTCCGATACTTAATAATGAACGCCTACCTTTAATCGCCATGCTGTATTTGTTACCTTAAAGGTTTCCACGTAGTAAAAATTACTAATAGCTGTTACGTTCTAATTACGTGATATATCCGTAACTACTACCAAAATGGGGAACAAATTTAGGGGTTTTATTTTGTGTTTTTGAGTTGTGTGTTGAAATAAATTTGAATCATTTTATGTGAATTCGACCCAATTACTAGAAAAACATTAACCACAACATACTTTTGTTACACAACAAGTATGATTACCAAGTGAATTTAGGATTCGTACTAACTGCGTACGATAGAGAAAAATCTGTTACTTGTAAAAAGATTTGGAAATAAAAATATAGCGCTAGATAATTTCTGCGATTTTTAACAATAAAAATGCTCCAGTAAGAAAGATTGAGCGGTGACTTTGTAGTGATTATACCGGTATCCCGTCTTCTAAATATATTTTTACAGATAGATTGTTGTTGTTGTTGTCTTCAATACCTATGTAGCTGCAGGTAGGCGATTGCAATAGAAACATTTATAATGTCATTTCAGTCTTAGACTTTCTGTAAAGTAACAATGAAAAAATCAGTATTTAAATGAGCAGTATTAAAATGTCACTCACTCAGCTGCCCGATTGATTAATCATTTACAGATTTATTTAGCACATCATTTGGGTTGCAGAAAAACTAACATTAGTAATTAATAAAAAAGTTATATCATGCGCTAGTGATTATTAAAAAAAATATTGAATTAAGATGCGTAACCGATTAATGGTAAGACTATTACTTTGGCCGAACCTTCATCGTCCATTGTAGGAATAACCATACCAGCAAAAGCAGTGAAAAGAGAATAACACTAGAAACGAATTCCAGTTTCTACCTACCAAGCGTTCATTCAAACACGAACTAACTTTCTTCGCTACCACATCTCAAGCTTTATATCCGATCTTGTACAAGGAGAAGTTTAGATGTGCGCCCCCTAAGAGCGACACGTGAAACTCTCAATCATCCAACTGAGAAGAAAAATGTTTTAAGTTTACACAAAATTGAATTGCATATAAGCAAATAAACAATAAATTGGGTGAACACATGAAGTGTTGGTTCAACACTACAAGCTTATAAAAGTTACTTCAACACTACGTTGTTTTAAGGCCGTTTTATACATAGACTCTCTTAAGACCAACACTTATCAATAAAAAATCAGGAAAATACTTTTTGGCATTTTTTTTATTGAAACATTTAGGTCATTGACCTTTGACCTTAACAGTCTTTTTCTAGCTGTTGGGGAATGCTAAGGAATGAATTATTATTATTATTAAATGTTACAATATGACAATTTCTGAGTTAATACACTGAATAATATTTTATTTTACATCTTTTAAAAAAATAACGTGATGTTGTTAGTCAATCAACAAATTAAAATTTTATAAACGACAAGAGACATTATTATACATATAAAGGCAAACAATTAAACGATAAAATTGACTTCTAATTGATATATATATATTTAAATAAAAAATTTCGACACTACCATACTTTATGTGTTGTATTAACCCAATTTATTGTTGCTTATACATAATCCAATTTTGCGTTGACTTAACACATGCTGTATATATAGTAGCAAACCATATAATAATCTGTGCTTTTAATCTATTTTTATTAAACTATTAAAGGAAAAGAATATTACTTTCAAAGATACGACATTTTACAACATTTTCATGCTGGCAATAATACAATTTTGCTATTAGATATAGTATTAAAAAATATTGTATAGAAAACAATCTTTCTCTTTATCTTAACAACGCATTATTCTCCGTATGCAATGTAAAACAGGATTCAAACACGAATTCTCTGATTTAGTCAAATGACTCGACAGATTGACTTATTTACGTTTGTTAGTTCTATTCATACCAAAAGATTCAATGTTTTTCTTTTCCACATGTTAATTTAAATAAAAGTAATGATACAAAATTTGAACTCAAAACATTTTGTTTTCGTTTATGATGTTTTCGCAATTTCCTGACATTTACATTCATATTGTTGATTTAGATATAATTGGAATAATAATCCGTTAAAAATCCAATTGATCAAAGTCCATTAATTACAACTGACAATAACAAACAGAAGTATGTTAAATAAGGACAAGGATAAGGTATATTTTACAGAAGAATAAAACGATATTCTTTTCACTTTTCATTAATATTAAATGGCTGTCAGACAATGAGGTCATACCATATGGATAAGTATTACATGAGTACCCCATTTTTATAATAAGTAGTTTAGTAAAGTGTTGCAACTTTTGCGTAAATAAGACCGTCAGTGATATAGAAGGTTTAAGCATATGTAAAAATGTGTACATATTACAAAATCAAAAAAGTTTAATATTAGACAAAAACTACAAGAAGAATCTAAATAGGAGTTCTTTTCATTTCTTTATATCCATACACACATTGTAACTGCGTAAGCTGTTTAATCAGAATGACATACATATGTATATCAAGTTTCTTTTAGCTTACATAAAACATGATATAAAAAATGTGATAATCGATAAAGTAAAATCATATCTGACCAATTGTATTCATTCAGTACCTGTAGCAAAGTTGCCCGTCTTACATTCATCCAGCAGAAGCAAATCTTCCTCATTATAATTGTTCCTTTCCTACAGTTGTGGTATCAAGTCTAAAGAAACCCGCTCTGTTCATATCTTGCACAGAAAACGTATACATACATATATTAAGCATCATTAATATTCCTAATAAACGCATTCGTTTAGCAAAAACTAGACCCACTCGACTTGTTCCAGAATGTAACTAGGTGAATATTTCCAGGTCGTCTCATTTTTCATTTGTCATGCGTGCGCAATTCAACGCACGGATAATTCCTTATTCACATATGGGCCATTTTTCTTATCTTTGTCTTTCAAGTTTGGCACACGTAACACCAATATTAATTTAATCACATTTAATTGAAATGACACTCCAATTACTCCATTTGCATTTTGGAAAGGGTTGTTTTTTTTCCGCACATTTATGGATACGGGAATTGCAGTGGGGTTGGTTAAATTTAGTATAAAAGACATGTTGCACATGTCGGAAGTCAGACTAACTTCAACTTTTGATTAATCTGTGTAACAAACAATAAAACAGTCATAACAACCAAAATGTTTAAATTGGTAAGTAGCTGAGATATTTTAGAAAGTGAAAATTGCTTGCTTCTCGAAAGTCTTGCATCAGTTGTAATCGATTATCTTTTCTTTCCTTTCAGTTCGTATTCTGTCTTCTCATTGCTGTTGCATACGGTGCGGTGTCCACTATCAACACGAATCTTCGAGCTTACCATACGCGTCCAGTAGTTGTCGCTGGTTATGGCGGTTGGGAAGGTGGCAGAGGTGGTGGTGATGAGGGATACGGAAGGGGTGGTGGATATGGAGGTGGATTGGGAGGCGGACTCGGAGGTGGATACGGAGGTCTGGGACATGGATGGTGAAAATCTAATTTGGCCTCTTGACCTTTGTTTATTTATAATTTAAAATTGACTGTTATTGAATAAACATTTAGGATCGCAGAGTTTTTTTTTTATTTTGCATAAAATCTTTAAGAGGTTGGCCGTTTTATTACATTGAAGCAATAGATCACGTAGACAAGATACATAATCTCATAGTATCTATTGGCCAAGCTTGCTAACAAAAGTTTATATTAGATATTTTGGTCAGAATCACTTTACGTACTTCTACACAGTAAGAAATAGCGTCACACACATATATTTACATTTATACATATAGTTTTACAGAAGCAGGGAAATATTAAAAAAAACTTGTGGAAGAGACCATTAGAAAGGAAGGAAGTAAATAGGTCGAGATTCTTATCAATTATCCAATTAATAAAGTGCTGCAGTGTTGAGTTACTGCATCGTCACTAGAAGGATACCTGATAGCAACGATGACAAGATGTTCAACATGTTTAAAAACTACTTTCATGTGTTGTCCATTCATTTAATTTCAATATTTGAGTTTACGTTTATACTATATAAGTACTGTACATAGAATAATTTTATTTCAGTTTAATTACGTTTTACCCCAACTAACACGGTCATTGCTTCATTTATTAGAAAATAAGGAACTTGATTTAATTTTCTTCCGTTACAGTAGTATTGATGAAACATTTAATAGAGAAAATTATCTTTTTCCAGAGTTAACAATCGCTATAGATGTTGTTTAATGCGCACTAGTAGTGGCCTGACCATCTACACTAAAAATTTAGATAAACACTATAAAGCAGTAACATTCGCACTAGTAGGGATATTCTGTATTTACACTAGGGCATAGTAAATATCCTCTAACTATGAACACTATTCTTAGTGTTAAAAAAATTACACTATTTAGAGGGACCTCCATGAACTCGGCGTAGTGTGGTTCTAGTGTTACAAATTTCTTACTGTGTACCGTAGATTTGGCCAATTAATACTGAAGTAGGATATAAGGATACACATCAAACCTAGAAGCGCTAAATAATATATTATGCAACTCATTTTAAGACACATTTTAAGGCACCATTCGTAAACTATTTACAAATATTTTCTTCACAATTGTTTCCTATAATCAACTAAATATTTATTTGAGTATTAATTGTGGAATTATTCAGCCAAACATATTTTACTATTCCAACAAGAAATTTAACTTTATCTGTTTCCAAGTTAATTCTTTCATACAGAAGAAATATGTTTTATTAAACCACTACTTATTTGAATATGTGTGTCTCTATTATGTTAGAACTAAGGTACGAAAATTAATGGTGAAATCCTTTGTATATGATCCAAGCTTTCGTTAGTATATATTAGCTTCCTCGGAGGTACAATATTCAGTAAAATAAATGAAGTGATGAATGAATGAAGAAATGTAGACAGGTGTAAGTAATTTTCCTGCTCACTCTAAATACCGGTCCGGATATATGGACGGATTCACGAACAACGTCGGGTCGAACATTCATTCATTTTGATGTGCGCCTTCTGACTCAGATCGCGAACAGTTTGCCATTAACACTAGAATAACATAATAAATAACTACAGGTACAGACAGCCAAAACACTAAGTGGCATGCAAAAGTTGGCGTGTCTGTATGCTACATTTTCATGAATAAAGTGTGTGCAAGTAGTGAAATGACGTAGATTAAGCAGGTGCAGAATTAAAGTAATTCCACACCTGCTATATATGCCATGGTTCAGAAATACAATCTAGATCGAAAGTATTACGTTATAATATAATAAGAAGGACTGGATTCTAAAGCTGACTATTGCGTAGGAGCTGAAATATATGGAAGGAAGGCCAAAAACGCCCTTTTGGTAGCTTTCAATGGGGACACAACGGTGTTCCAGGCTGAGGGGGTTGCAATTTATCATTGTGTCAAAGAAATAAAAAGACAGCCACTCAGTACCTAAAATGTTCAATTTTCCAAGTGTTCACTCTAACGGTAAGCCGGTTTGAGATAGGATAAGCGTCCTAAATGAGGTGGGAACCCAAAGGAAATTGACGATGGCTTGGGTTCTCAGCCAGTCGGGCGTAAAGGAAAATGAGGCGGCAGCCCATCTGGCCAGACGAGATTCATCAAGGTCATTTGTTATAGCTGGTTCTTCCTTTGGCATAACCAAATCGCAAATTAAAAAGTCCGTCAATGAATTGATACATAATAGGTCCTGGAGTGGTAGCTAAATGTACCAGGTCAGAGACAGCCAAAAGAGTTCGTAGAAGAACAGAGGCCTTTAAGTTACTAAAAACCTAATGATTGTGAGTAAAGACAGAAAGACTGTCAAAATGATAGTAGATCCCCTGACTCGTCCTTGTAGACTAAACATGCATATGTATATACGCCTGGCAAATGATGCTATTTGCAATTCTGCCAAAAGGAAGAGGAAACACCAGTACACAAATAATGCCGTATTGTGACTAGGTACACTGAGGTTATCAGCACCACGTGTGCTGCAAATGGAATTAAATTCACTATTTGCAGCAAAATCGTTTATATTTTTACGGGTATATACAGCACATTCGTATATATATAGGCAAGCTAGCGTCAGAATACCACCGCAAATGAAATAATCTCTGCATGAATCCCGACTCTTAAGGTGGTATATTGCGCGAAGAGCTCTTTTCTGTATGGTAAACAACCTCAACCCCAATAAATTATACCGAACCTCAGCCGCGATTCGATACATGTCTTATAATAAGTTATTATTAATTCAGTCGTAACATTTTGTTTTAACACCCTAATCGCAAATATTGATGCGGGCACCGATTTACAAACATGCTCGAAATGGTGCTCCCAGGATAGGTTTTTATCTACAACACACCCTAAAAATTTAGCTGTGGTGCATTCAGGCAAAGATGTTTCATTGATACGAACCAGGACTGAGGCGCTTTCGTTTATGGCGGTCAAAAGCAATGAATTTTGTTTTGGATACATTGAGGGTTAAAGAATTGGTTTTCGTCCATTTGAGCACCGAGCGTGCACAATCAGTACCCCTCTTGGATAAGTCAGAAATCTCCAGTGCCGAAAAACTGTGGAGGTGTCATCAGCAAACTGGCACAATTTCCCCACAGTGACGTTTAAATTAAGGTCGTTCACAAATACTACAAACAGCAAGGGGCCTAATATTGAACCTGGGAACTCCCACATTAGTCACTTGGTTCTCCGAAAAGCTGGTATTATAGTTCTGTACTATCACAACGCTATGTGAACGATCCTCCAAATATGATTTGATCCATCCAAGACACGATAATGGAGATGGTATTTTTATTTTAACTAAAAAAAACAAGGTTGTCTGCTTTTTAGATACAATTTGAATAGTACTATTATTAGTAGGGTAATTTATATATTTGTATTTAAATTTAAGATTTTGATTTACAAGTATGTTTCGCTATCTCATGGAGAGGGGAGGGAAATTACCCCCGTTACTCCCCTCCTCCTTGTGTACGTGCCTGTCAGAATATAAATCTCAAATGATAATAGTGAAACAGGTCCATCTAGCTACTCAACCATAATCTAATTTAAAAGTTCTAACACCCTTATTAGTATTTGCTTTACGAAGCAAGCTAGTTCTTTTAATATGCCTACAAACTTTCTGTTATGCTCCTTCTTGCTCGGAATTTTTGATAAAAGTGATTTATGATCTCATCCCCATTATAGTCGCAATCATAACGAACAATATCTATGTATTATTTAGCTTCACCGAAATCTGCAAAGTTTTATGTATGTAATATAGCGTTGGATAGTAAATCCTTACGTTGCGTTATAAAATGCATTTCGCATTGTAAGGCGCAATCACGAAACGAACAAAGCTTTGGAAACAGAAAATTGCTATCTGATTGCACTGGGCGTCACTGTTTTATACACAATTACATAGTCACTTGTTGAAACAACAACAAAAAATGTTTTTGTAATCCTAACATCTAATAACGTTTGCATTCTCACCTTCAACAGATTTTTAATCAATAAATCAGATAGAATTAATTAGACAGGATTTCCCCTAGTACGTAACAAGAAGACAATAGATATTAAAAGGAAATAAAAGCCGTTTTAAAATTAGGAACTCTAATGCAAGTTGAAAAAAAAGTGCAAGCGGAAAACCTTGGCCGTAATTTAATACATTTTCGGATGATCAATGCTATTGTCAAATTATATTTCACTTGGCCATCGTAAGTACGTACAACATACCCAGTTACTATAAATAGATATGATATTAATAGATTTGCAGTATAGTAAATAGTACTCAAATCGAACAACTACATTAAAAATATGAAATCTTTTCATGTTATTGACTCTACATATGTACGTAATATGACTAAACAACCAGTTGGACAAGTGGGTTGACTGACGATTATGAATGTGCTAAGTGTATCAACTAAAAAGTTAAAAAATAAAAAAGTAATATTTGGTTATTATTACAAATAGAATATAAATACAACATACACCTATACGTAACGTATCATGTTCTAGAAACACTAAGTAACTTTTTTTCTTAATCTCTCCAATTCCATTTCAAAACGAAATCCATTTACTCAATTTAAATCACGCGACCACATAATCCCAACTGATATCGAGTTTACTACTCAGATTGGAAGGCAGTAGCACTCCTATTGCATCTGAATGAATTAGAAGTTGTTTTTTAATCCTTCATTTATAATACTTGATCTAGATTTTTTTTTATTTTGGAACGGTGTTATTTCTACTTGAACAGTGCCTATTTTTTTAAATTTTATATACATTTGCTAATTTGAGCGCTTTTAGTAATAAACACTTTGATTCCATCTAGCAAAGGTTGTACATTGAGAAAGATTCCTTTGTCCTTAACAAACATGCGCTAATCCAAATCAATATTATTATTTTAAATAGTTCAAATATGTATTTATTAGGCAGTATTTTCGACCAAATGTAATCCAGTAATATCACATGGCTGAAGAAAAAAAATAGTTTTAATGAAAGAGAAAAATTATAAAGATGTTTTGTAGTTAATTTAAACTAAAAAAGAAAGTAATTCAGTAAATAACGGCCTAGAAATTAATAATTATCAAATTGATACTATTCAATACTTTAAAAATTCTCGTAAAACTACAATATATTGCTGTGTACTGATTGTACTAAATGAAAATGCTAAATGAATTTTTAAAATGAAAAGAAAAATAAAATTAGCTAGCTCAACGGATAAAATTTTAAAGAACGCAAAAGAGCTATTAACCTCAGAGTTACCCCTTAATCTAACCACGAAAAATAAATTATGAGTGAATGAAATCGGACTTTCTTAATTACCCGAAAAATTGTAAAGGTTTAAAATAAAAATAAAATAAAAGAACAGAATTTTTAACCCAATCACGCTAATTAACAATCAATTTATTACAACAACGGGTTAAATTACAAATAGTGCAGAAAAAAAAAACCGTGAACTGAAAGTTCTGGCCTAAAATAAAACTGCACTTGATTCTAAACTAAAAATAGACAATGTTTTTTCTTATGAAAAGCAAACGTTTTGTTTGTTCAGGAAGATTATCCAAAATCTTTCAATTTCAACCCACGTGGTATCAAATTAAAATAAACTAAGCGTGGACAATTACTAGAAATTTACAAAATTGAAAAACTAAAAGCAAGAACAAAGCTTCTACTCACCCAACCGAGGTGATTAATAATTAAAAATGAAACAGCAAAATTGAATAACAGATAATTAACTCTTTAAAATATAATGAGAAAAAATGAACTAAAATGTATCTTCCCAAACAAAAATAATAATTTATCTTATATCTACTACGTGTACACGTCAATACATTAACAATTATTACGATAAGATTTCCTTGATTGGCTATATCAAATGCGAAATTTGGAATATCAAAATGGCAACAAAGATATACAAAAATACGTCTATTTAGGTCAATAGTCGAACAAGGAAGTCCTTAACAAAACTCTACAATCGTTTTTCTTACGAAAATCCCTCTATCAAAATCGTACAACGCAGTCGTTTTACAATCGACAATATTCAATAGAATCCGCATTAAAACAAACACTAGCGGACGCTAGACAAATAAACGAATGGAATTATTAAAAAACTTACCACTAAATTAATTAAAATGAAACAATAAACTTTTTAATTAAAATTTAAACAAACAAAATTAAAATTGTGAAAAACTCTCGGTAAATTGAACAACAGCTGATTTAGCAAGGAACTCAACCAATAACCAGCAAATTGGGTTGTCTAACCACAGCAATATGTAGCATACCACTATTAGTCAAACTAGGCCAAACTATACATACAGGTGATTCACGGAACCCGTCCATTCTTGACTTTGCAATGATATCTCGATTTTGAGACTTCGGGGTTAAGCATAGTTAACTATGATCTATTTAGAAAAAAAAAAAAAACTTCATCTATGTCGCATTTCCGGTTACATCGAAAGTCATGGCTAACTTTGATATTATAATTAGAAACCTATACTTTTTGTGCATTTTCAGGGTCTACTAGATATTTTAAACCAATTTTATAAAATATCTACTTGCCTATCGGTTGCCGTTTCAGAGTTATTTTGGTTTTTGTGAAAAAAGGTAGAGTTTTTATGTTGACTGTGGAGGTTTGTTTACTTATTATTTTTTGGTTAAGTAGTAAACGACTCTCTACTACTTAACCAAAAAATAATAAGTAAACAAATTTATACAGAGTGCCCCATAACCTAGGGTTGATTTGGGGTACCTTCTTGGTAATAAAAGTTTTTTTAAAACGTCTATAGTAGAATCTAAAAATGCATTAAAAATTATAAGTTTCTACTTATAATATCAAAGTTGGCCATGACTTTCTATGTAACCGAAAGTACGACATAGATGAAGTTATTTTTTCTAAATAGATCATAGCTAACTATGTTTAAACCCAAAGTTTCAAAATCGAGATATCATTGCAGAGTCAAGAACTTTTAATAGACCGGTTCCGTGAATCACCCTATATAATACTAACATTTTCATTACGCCATCTGACGTTATTTTTTAAAAAGTTATACACAAATAAATTATAATTACTATATAAAATAATTTTACATTAAGGCGATGGTAATTCAATTTTCATTATATGTTATAATGTATATAACATTTCATTACGCTGTTGTACACACAAAATAATCAATAATCCAAATTAATATTATTCTTTTAAATAGTTCGAAAATGTGTTTATTAGGTAGCATATTAGAACCAAACGTTGAATGGCTTTTTGAAATGTTGTTTAATGTTAAAATAAAAAAAACACAAAGTCATGTTTGCTTGCTTCTCTTTTTTGTGTATTTTTTTCTAGACGTTCACAATAAGGTTTTTTGCGATTACAGCGCAATCTGTTACTAATCGAAAAAAAAGTTTTAAAGAAAAACTACATACTTGATGGCGTAGAATCCGAATCTGCAATACAAAATGGAGGTTTCCATTTAAGATTTCAAAGTTGTCCCCCTCCCACTCTGGGGGACGGGGAGGGTTGAGGTGAGGGATCGAGTTCGGACCTTGTTAGAGCCATTGCGCGCAAGTTGCTTCCGACATTAAGGTTGAGTCGCAAGTCGCCATTTTGATGATCACAATTGCTATAAGATATTTACCTAACAAACAGATACACAGTTTGTGGTTGCGCCTGGCATGCATATATATTATTCCGAATAACCTTATTGTGTTAAAATAGGAGAACTGCCACATTTAGGAAAATTTCGGTAACATAATATACCTATTCAATGAGTAGAAAACCTTGCTCCGATAATGTTTAGATCAGGACACGTGTTCAGAAAAGTGCAAGAATTGGATTTGGGAAAATATAATTTTAAAATTAATTTATAATTGCATTAAATTAACTGCAATTTTGGTTAGCCTGGTCCTTATCTCTTAATAACGCTCGTTTTGTTAATCAAGCAATACTAATTACTTAAGGGTTACTTGGGTTTTCTGAAGTAATACAATAGATGCAGGTAAAAACAAATAATGTGAAAGTCTTCATCATGTTTTTCTTGTTAAAGTAATGATAATTTTAATTAGCTCGACAATAATTTATTAAAAAACCTGTTTTGTCAGTTTAATATATGTCGTTCACTTTAGTTTCCCTTTAAAGAATGTGGATTTCTTGTATGAACTTTATAGATAACGTTATTGGTGATTTGAGCAACTTATTAAGTACCTAATCATAAATCGTAGGTACTAATCGAAGCATGTTTCATAAAGAGAGAACTTTAGGTTTATTGTCTTAATTTGATTTATCTTATTTCACACAAACTACTCCTACCTTAACTTAAGATAACTTATAATTTACTTGTAATTTAAGTATTACTAAACGCATTAAAAATCACCACGTTATTCCGCGACCCCTAAGAAGAAGAAAAAACAGAAATGACAATTTCTGATTAAGTATTTCAAGTACATGAAATCTACGCAGTAAGTATAAGTACATTTGGTAACCCTAGGCCCGAATCCAAACAGATCAAAACCAATGAGTTAAATAACGTAATTTTGACCTAAAACTAGTGCTACGTGTAACTGCACTGCTTTTGTATGAAATAAATGGTTTCCTTTAACCTAATTATCTTCAATTTAATAATATATGGATGAATAATCAAAGGAGAATTTAAACTGAAAGTGTCATTAATATCCTGAAGATATTTGCTAAATTAAATGACGTTAATTAACGCATGTTTAGTGGGCTTACCGTCGTTCTGCAATTTTTGTTATTTTTTATAGATAATAATAATAATAATAATAGTGACTTTATTTCTCGTACAGAAACAAATAAGTACAAACAGACTACAGATTCATGTCATACATTTGAGAAATTTGGCGGAGTTCAGACTGACCCTTAGAGGCGTCTGCTCTTCCACTCAACCAGAATTTACTAAACTAACTTAAACCTAAAACTAAAACTAAAGGGAGGTGTACTAGAATATATGCCTGTTGCAGCTCCGCAATTTAATTTAAAATTGATAAAATGATTTTATCACTCCAATAATTCTTTGTATAATGAAGTTTAAAGAATCAGATCGCCGCCGCACATCCCCGCCTAAACCCAAGCGTCCTAGTTCTGAAGAAGAAGGTATTGAAATAGTTTTTTTTGAATAATACCGGTCCATGAATTCGCTTAAATTGTGCTGGTATGTTATTATAAATGTATGTAATTCGGTATGTAAAACAATTTTTAAAAAACTGCGATGCATGCATCGGAGGTGTAAGGGTACCTTTGAATCTAATATTCAAGTTGTGCACATCAGTTCGGTATCTGACTTTATTGTATAAATAAGATGTTCTTCCTGACACTAGAATATTATGAAACAATGTAGCTGTATGAAGTAGTCGCCTGCCTTTCATATGTAGCCAACTCAATTCGTCCAGTTTATGAGACACATGAGCCGGCGTGTAATTCCAAAAATCAATCGAACACATGAATTTTGAAGCTTTTGTAATTTACGAATACATATATTTGAAATAAAAGGATCGTACAGTACGTCACAATAATTTGTCTGAGACAAAACCAAGCTCTCACATAATAACTTCTTTGTTTTCAAATTCAACATACTTCTGCTAGAGTAAATAAGTTTCAACGATGCATAAGCTCGCCGAACAAGAGAATTTATATGTTCATTAAATTTTAATTCAGAATCTAACAAAACTATAGATAAATATTGTAATTATGGATCATCAATTTAGCAAATATGTTCGCGATATTAATAAGATTTCCATCTTAAATTATCATTATTATATTAACTATTTAATACGGATTTTCAGTATAATACATTGACCAGTAGCGCTGATAATCCTTGATAAGGTGAAACAAATGTGTATGCCAATACCAACCGAGTGTTACATACTTTTAATATATGATATCCAAATAAATATTTTTGTCTATAATAGAAATTTTTAAAAGAAGTTATTTTGATCTCTTTAAAGAATCCAGTAACATCAGTTTTACATTTAATTCCAATAAACCTTTTTTATGTGAAATATTTTTTTTCTAAGATTCTTCGGAAAAGAATATCTTTTTCTAAGTGTAGCAAAGCATAGATTACCAGTTTCAAGGTATCTCTTGCTAAAAATTGAGACAGATATCTAACCTTTTGAAAGTAGTCTACTGTCAAAATTTCAAGTCTGGATACTTCTT
The DNA here is from genome assembly GCA_004143645.1 of Protaetia brevitarsis. Lineage (NCBI taxonomy): Eukaryota > Metazoa > Arthropoda > Insecta > Coleoptera > Scarabaeidae > Protaetia > Protaetia brevitarsis. The sequence continues at coordinate 63,644 of RXPK01003178.1, forward strand.
CAACCATCGACCAATGTGTCGTGCTTCAGTCGTTATTTTGCAAATTAAAATAGAGAGAAATTTCACTATGTTTATATTTTACGATTGGCTTGGCTAATCGGGACCAAGAAAAACATAAAATAAATATAATAAATAAACACAGTAATTTTTTTGGGAATTATAAAAAAAAAACACTCAGACTTTTTTCTATCACGTGCTTCATTCATTGCGTTAATTCTTCTTTTTTGAATTTCATTTTCGTTGTTAATACAATCGCGAAAATTTTTGTCAAATTTATATCGGTCGCAAGAAACCTAAACAATGGTTGTGTTCAGGGCTTAAGCATGAAGATTAAGATTCTGAGGTTATCTTCTGTTCTGAATTTTTCAAATATTTTTTTCTGACTTTATTATTTTTTAAATCAATCATTCTATCTAGTATTTATATTTAGGTAGCATTTTGGGTGTCTTTAATAACGTTATGTAGAATATACTGTCACGTTATAATCAAATAGGCTAGATTACGATTCGATAACGCACCTGTATTATTTTCCACAGCATACATTAACATACGTCTAGAACATTTATTAAAACAATCAATTTGTTTTTGTCTATAATATAGACACCGATTATGTCGAGACATCCACACACTAGCTTTAATATTATTTTGACTTCACGAAATCAATAAAAATGAATCCATAAATCTCCAATATCTTGCTCAAAAAAGTATTATCTAGATAAGGGTAATGCAAATATGGGAATCATTTATGGGGTACACATTTAATTTTAATTTTTTTGTCGAAAATTTTAAACATACCTACAAAAGCAATTTAAATATGAGAACATTCTGTTGAAGTTTATTAAATTGTAGAGTAATTTTCACAAACCCTAGTTCAGATTAGAATTTTAAAATTGAATACAGTACTAAAAATAAATTAATGGTTACTGAAAATTTACTACCACCTGAGATAACCTTGTCTCGCTAATCTTAAATTAAAAGAGCAGTAAATTACTATCCACTCATGCAAAAAATACAAACTTAATGGACGCATATCCTTGGCAAGGATACTGACCAAGGCGTACCTGCTTGACAAATGCGCTCTAATTCTGACAGAATCATAACGTATTTTTTTTTATTTCTTTCGTCGCCGCATTTCAGGTATTTAAGTTAGCTATGTATAACGTACTTGTAGGCGATTGAAATAAAATTGTCCCTACGATCAATGTTTTCCTTTCTTGTTGCGCTACAGCATGGCATGGTGCACGATTCGGAGATACGATTAACCATCGTTAACCGTAACAATTGCAGAAAGTGAAACGGTGAACCCAGTTACATCATTACCATGACCTACACGGACACGCTTTAACAAACCGTTCTTACCCAGACTAGGGGCTGGTATAAAAGAGACAATCATAAAATTCGTAGTCATTCAGTTTGCAATCACTGGATTAAGACTAACTACCCGTGGTGTATTTGAAACAAATCCGTGAAAATGCTTAAATTCGTAAGTACGATAGTGTTTCCATTTTTGTTTTTTAACAATTACGTTTATTAAGCCAAACCAAATCTCGCATTTTTTTTTTAAATTCAGCGAAAATCACTAAGAAATTAATAATTGCCCATAATTAAATTATTCAAAATCATTTTTTTTTTCATGTACGTTCTTGTTTCACTTGACTTAACCTTATTTGATAACAATAATTTCGTAATTGGTAATAATTCGTTAGACATACAAAATATCGAATCACTACGAGCTACACCAGATTAATTTATATTGTTTCGGAAATTCGTGGATTACTATATCCTTGTTAATGATGTGAATAATTACCTAAATAATTTCCATACTCAGCTCGCCCTTCCATTGCTCTTCGTCGCTGTGAATGCTGGAATTTTCGGAGCACCAATAGCTTACCATGCTGCTCCAGCTGTAGTTGCTGCACCAGTAGCTGTTAAAGCAGCTGTGCCAGTTGCGACTTCATACCAAAATACATACAAGGTAAATATACTCCTGTTTGTTATTACAAAATAGAAATCGCACATCTACCACTGAAACTGCTTCAACCAAAAGTGGTGTTTCCATCGTTATGATCGATAGAATTGCACCGCTGGTTGAGCCTTAATGATGTTGAGACTGTTTCCATTTTACAATTGCTTCTTCTCTAAGTCATCTTCAGATCTTCCTTTGAGTTATATACTAATTTCTAACTCCACTTTACCTTCTCCTATCGCCTTTATACTGTGTGGTTGTAAGCGAGCGCATCATAGGAAGTCCGAACGCTATGCACAAGCAATGTAAAAGTGGGGATAATCGATGCAGTCGCTTTAAACCAGACCGTATATTTCAGTATTAACCTGCGTTGAAAAAAATGAAAAAGCTATTTCAACCATTTTTTTTTGTTTTAAATAAAATTCCGGAACGGTCGCATAGCTTTGTTAGTTGATAACAAGGTTCCTTAATGTCTGAGGTTGTCTCAACTCTGAGCTTATAAATGCGGGGGAGTGACGCGTGTAGTCGGTTAGCTGAAGTCATCGCGAGCCCTGGGGTTGAGTCTGATAGGTCTGACATATATGTCTGATCATTTTCTTTAATTAAAATTCGTTTAATTAACCATACCAGGTACACGTTGTGCTATGGCAACGTGTAATAATAGTTTGGTGGTTACAAACGTTTGCAGAAAGATATAAGGTGTCATAAATTTCCGAAAAATAAAAGTATGAGATTAGCTTGGGTTCATAAATGTAGTCGTAGCGATAAATTTAATCCATTCAATACATTTTGCCTCTGATGATTATGAACGGAATTTGAAAGCAGAATTATTAAATTTAACTTGCAAAAAGAAGTTGAAACGGACAGGTAAGGAGGAAGCGTGTAATGTTTGTACAGACTCGGGAATCGTTTATGTCATCCTTTTAGCTATACCGACATTATTTTATTAAGATAAAATGAAGTTTTAATTTTGTTCCGGTCAAAATGTACTTTTACACGTATCCTTAAAATCTCGCAAGTGTAAACAGAAACAAATTGCATCTATTAATGGATATAATTAAAAACCGCGTATGCATTAGATAAAGCATATCAGTTATGATATTTTTGTTGATTCCAGTAAAACTAACTTGCAAGAACAACGACTTTTTTAAACTAAATAAACCTTAATAGCAAATAGTTGTTACATTTAAAGCACCATTATTGCTAGAATAGTCCAATAATTCACATCTGCGCCAATGAAAGGGCTCCCCGTAACGTCATCAGAGACAGCCAATCGCGTAAGATTAGAAAGTTGAGGTAACCTTAGACGTTAAGGAATCTTGAGTTGATAAGGTATTTTTTTGAAATTTGGTATGCATGTACAGTTAAAATTTGTGAGTTTACTTATGATATCACCATTTTGTTTACGCTTCGTATTTGGTAGCAATTGTTTTTAACTTTTGTTCTTTTTAATGGGACACTTGTATATTCTTACAGTATTGGATGTGGAATGAAAAACGTATAGAAACATCTATATAATTTCATTTCCAGCAAAACAAGGTATTTCAAAAAAACAAAGAAAATATTGATAGCTGAAAACTAGTTTACTTTGAAAACAGTCTCAATTTTTAAAATAAATGTTCAAATTGTTCTCCACTTGCAATCTAATCAAATCTAATCACTTCTGGCGCTACGCAGTTTGAGAGGAGATGCATGGGTGTTTCATCCTGTTCCCCAGAAAATCTACATGCAGATTCCTTTTCCAGTCCAAGCGTACTCAGGTGTCCTTTCAGTCGACAATGGCCTGAAAGTATTCCTGTTAATATGCGAACATTGTCCTTACTCAGGTTGATGCATTTTGTAAACCTCTTCTGGTTATAGGTTCCCAGAAGAATTTTACTTTGCCTCATTCCCTGGATATTTTCCCAATAATTGGATTTTCTCTGCTCCATTTCTGTTTTTAGTTTCTTCAGTATTGTACTGCTACTTAACCCGCAAAAGGGTTCAGGCTCTACAAAAGGTATTCCAGCCCTTTTGTTGCGAGATTATCCGTTATTTCGTTTCCTTACACTCCTGTCTGACCCGGAACCCACAGGAGGGTTACTTTATTCCTTTTGCCAAGCTCATTTAATTTCCCTAGGCATTCCCAGACCATCTTGAAACTGATTTCTTATGAGCTCAGCGCCTTCATGGCTGCTTGACTATCAGACATTATGATAATCTCCTTCTTTCGATAATTTTTATCAATATTGAACTGAACAGATCTTTCAATGGTGTGTATTTCCATCTGAAATATACTTGGATATTTTCCCAAGCTTTCGAAATATGTGGTTCTAGGCCCATATATTCCTATTCCAGTTCCCTCTGCCATTTCGGAGCCATCAGTATACCATTTGATGGCATTTCCATTCAAGTTCAAGATGATGTTATGATTCCACTCGCTCTTGTTACTGAGCTTTATGATGAATTCCTTCAGAAAGCTGAATTTGTTTTAACATATCATCCCGGGGTATGTCCCAGGTTTGATCACCGTCAGGAGATTGAGGCCTATGCTTAATCGTTCCTTCCTTGACCATTCTGAGTGTGGTTCTTTTTGCCACGTCTTCCACTACAATATGGATAGGGGTAAGATCCAATACTACTTCGATAGCTGCTGTTGGGCAGGTTGCTACATACTAATCTTTGCACTTTCGAGAGATTAATTCTCGCGGTGGCCAGATTAGTTCTTTTGTTGCAGGCTACTGATGCATAAATGATGATCGGTCTCACTATCGCTGTATACATCCAAAGCAGTATTTTCGGGTTGCATCCCCAATTTTACCTGCAAAGTTTCTGCACCCATCAGAGCTCTTTTGGCCTTATTGGTTACTTTGGCGATCCGGATAAACCGTAATAAACAATGTGCGAACTTGTTACAAGGAGCGTTGATGGTCACCATATTGACGAATCATTAATATATCAATTCGTTTTGATTCTATAAGTTGTCTGCCATTTTCAAACGTCTAAATAATCAACAAAACGAAAAGATAGTGATGTAAACAACCTATGACAACAATCTGACAGCTTGTCTACAAGGCAAACTTGTTTAAATGCTATCAGAGTTTTCTTTTCTGTAAATAATACAATAAAATTATTTAAAATACTTTGATGTATTCTATACGTAGTTTTGCATTCTACATTCGATAATGTAAAAGTATACAGCGTGTTCCATTAAAAAAAAACAAAAGGTGAAAACAATTGCTATCAGACAGGAAGCGTAAACAAAATGAGGATATCATAAGTAAACTCACAAATTGTAACTGTATATCCATGCCAAATTTCCAAGAAATACCTTCTCAACTAACAAAGTCATATGACCGTTCCGGGACTTTATGCTAACCCTGTGTATGCCTTGATATAAGCATTAAATGATGAAAATAATGCAACAGGCGTGAATAAAATAAATGTTTTTTATTATGTTTGTTCGCATCGGTGAGGTTGTAATTTAGAAAAAAATTCTAATACCCTTTGACTTAAAATTACATAATTTTGTTTCAAGCTTCAAAGTTATTCAGTGTATGCATGGTGTTTAATTTATAACTTAAAAAGATAATAAAAAAAAAGACATATGTTATTATTCATGTTAACTATATATGACATATTAGAAAATGAAAATATATCTCAGTTTTTAGATCTGCTAAATAAAATACTTAATTTTTCATAAAAATTTCGATAGAATTATAATATTTTTACATCTTCACGAGGCAAACGCTAAAATTCTAAACAAAGGTATACAAAATATAATAAAGTAATTACTTGCAATGTGTTGTAAAGTTAAAACACATGACAGCTGACAAAAATCCTTTGTTGACTTTTCTCAACATTCGCAGCATTATAAATAAAAACAAGATTTGCCAAGAGTTTCTTTTTTATGTGTACAGTAAAAGTAAAAGATTATAAAATGGAGACGTCAAGATGAAAGTTGCAGGATTATTGTTGTAACATATTACAGTAAATACTTTTTAATTTGTATCTGTCAATTTTAAAATAATTGATACTTATTTTTTTGCAATTCTGTTCGAATTCAAAGATGGAAATGTCATCATAAAAGCGGTGCTTAAGATGTTGAACATGGAGAGAGAAGGCACATAAGCATTTTTCACTGCGGCAATCACTCTTATCTACTCTTATCTGGACTACTGTTCTTTACCATTTGCGAGATCTGTTTATAACAACCTTGGCAGTCTCTATAAGGAATGCTAGATACGATATCCCTTTAATCGAGAGTAGAGGGTTTATCTTCAATTTTAACAAAAATACTGCCAATGGTTAACACGTTGTAAAGAGTTAGAAAGTTTTGAAATTTATAATATTAAAATAATGAAGGAGGCCTGCGTTCTAAGACACCATTAAATATGTTAGAGGAATAAATCAGTTCATTTAGAATGTGTCGGGGGTAATATACTGGGTGAGTTTTTTATCTTGAGACAACGGAATATCTCTAATACTCAGCATCAAATCAAAAAAAGATCTTAATAAGATTTCTTATAATGTAGGGGGCTCACTGAATGGTACCGAACTCGATTCTCCACCTCACCTCCCTCCCCGTTCCAAGTGGAAGGGGGGACAACTTTGAAATCTTAAATGGGAACCCCCCATTTTGTATTGCAGATCCGGATTCTACGCCATCATGTATGTAGTTTTTGTTTGAAATTTTTTTTCGATTCGTAACAGATTGCGCTGTAATCGCAAAAAACATGATTGTGAACGTCTAGAAAAAAAAACACAAAAAAGAGAAGCAAGCAAACATGATTTTGTGTTTTTTTATTTTAACATTAAATAACATTTCAAAAAGCCATTCATGTAAATCATTTCAATTCTCTCTTGTAATGGTATAGCCTCCATTACTGTTTAAATATTCAACAGTAACTGATTTGTATTGGATTAATAATTAATAATCTAAATGGGGATCGGACAATGTGTAAGTATTCGCAGCTTGTCAAGTACTGAATAAAGTACGGCTTTGTCTCGTTGAATAGCATTCCAATTGCGAATAAATAAATGTATCGAAGCGAAGGGACACAGTTTCGAACACATGGCTTTTTGAAATGTTATTTTATGTTAAAATAAAAAACCACAAAATCATGTTTGCTTGCTACTCTTTTTTGTGTATTTTTTCTAGACGTTCACAATTATGTTTTTTTTTTGCGATTATAGCGCAATCTGTTACGAATCGAAAAAACAGCTTAAAAGAAAAACTACATACATGATGGCATAAAATCCGAATCTCTAATTCCTTAATTTTTTCTTAATTTTAATCAATTCATCTTCAAATATTGTTTCCATCTTATATATTATATTTTTATTTTCTCTTCACTCACAGTTGAATTTCCTTCCTTATCCTTACACTTGTTTTATTATTGTACCACATTTTTTGTTGTTTTCTTACCCTTTGGTAAAATTTCTTGTTATTACCTTTAGCCCCGTTTTCTTTGGTCACTCTCTCTTAATTCTCCTTACTTGTCTATCAATTTTTAGTTCAATAATTCGAAATATAAAAATCACTAACGTTTGAAGTGATCTTTACAGTTTTTCCTTTTATATTTTTAACAATAAAATATATTTGTCTGCAGAAATTAAATTAAGATTATAATTGATATAATTTTATGTAATATATCCATATAATTAATTTATTTTATATAATAATGGAATGGATTAGCAGAAACTGATGCTATCCAGTCAAAACACCAAAACAGGGTCATTATTTCACACATATCTATTTTAATTAGAGCATAATACGTACAATGAATAATAACATTAATATACCGATAATTAGTAGTACTGACGACATCTGTTATACATTATGTAAACTTCTATTGATTTCACTACAGGTTTCTACCGGAGCTGTTGCTGTTGCCGCTCCAGTAGCTCCGGTAGTTAAAGCTGCTCCTCTGGCGGTGGCAGCTCCAGTTTTCTCTGCCCCTGTAGTACACTCTGTCGCCGCGGCTCCAGTGATACACGCAGCACCGGTAGTTCATACAGTTCATGCCGCTCCAGTAGTGCACGCCGCCCCTGTCTTCAAATCCTGGTAATGCTGTTGAATGTCGACAAACCTATCAACTTATTTATTTATTGAACGCTGACATGTCGTTATTCCTTCCATCTACGATAATATAGAAGAGAACAATCCATAGTAGTTTTGTAAATAGGTTACTTTTTTTGTACTACTGTTAATTAATTAAGTAAAATTGCCATAGATGTTCGCTTATTTGTAAATATAGTGTATCAAAAATGACGGTTTAGTTTTATTTGTATTTGTTTGAATTGTTTGGATAAATATACGAAACTTTATTACGACTTTCAATCGAGAAATGCAAAATGAAAAGTGGGAATTTCTGTGTTTCATTGCCCACTGGCCAAGAAAACAATTTCTTTAATATTAACCGAATTGTTTCCTAGTTTTAAAAAATTTCAATCATTATTAAAATTTATAGAAATGGTAGGTTCTCAATTATAACCAAAGGGTAAATTTTTATATAGTAAATACCTAGAAGTTAGTAAAACTAAATGCATGATTAGCTCGAGGGAAGACGCAACCCATGTAAAATCTGTGAAGTTTGAAAACAGAACTTCGAAAAGTAGAACACTTTATTAGTGGAAGGAATTATTATTGCAAACAGAAGTTGTTAAAAAACGCAACATGAATACAAAGACCAAACTGAAAATCTATAAGGTGTTAATATAACGGGAAACTATGTACCCAACGGAAAAAGGCGAAGGACGATTGAAGTTCTTTGAAAGAAAAATTCTAGAAAATTGCTAGGAGCGAGATTGGGTGTGGGCAAGCAATGAATCATGAACTTGGAAGGTATAATGGAAGGGAAGCAGATAGTGAAATATAATATTTATTGCTTGATTAAAAAAAAATTATGGACTTATTTACAACAATTATTTCTTTTTTTCCTTTTTCTTTAACAGGGAAATTTTTACAGTCATTTTTTTTCTCTTTTTTGGTAGTGCCTGTTTCAACATGCTATGTAAGTGCTATTTATGTTTTAATAATACTCATCTTGATTTGGTTACATTTCGGATTTTTTTTATTTACAATACCTTTTTTATAGTTTTAAAAATTTCATACAAATTTAATGATTGAAATATTTACTAAATATTTTTTAATTGTACTACAAATAATCTCAAGCATCACTTTAGAACGTGCTATATTAATTTATAATTATTTTTTAAAGTGTTACATATTTAAAAGAATAATAAGAAATTTTAAAAAAAAAAACCAAATTAGAACTGACAAATATACAAAAATAAACTTTTAACAAGAGCTTTGTTCATGTTTATACTATATAGCTTACTATTATATATATAAAAAAGAAGATTATTATAAAGAAAAAAATATTTATAATTTACACTGTTTACATTTTATATTTTTTTTATACTTGAAAACGCTTTGACAATAAAACGAAACGTTGTTATTAATGTTCATTTCCATATTTACGACCTAAAAAACCAAGAAAAAGTAGAAATTAAAATACATGTACATGGTCAAGAAAAGAAGCTTTAAAATTAATTGCCAATTACTATGTCAATAAGAAATGAAACATTAATTATTGGCTACAGAAAAGAAAAGCTTTAACATTATGTATGTTTTATATTAATTTAATACCAATTATTTAATTAAAATTAAAAAAAAAAAAGTGAAAGGGAATCCGTAATTGACAGTTATTATATTATTACAAGTGTTTGAAGAAGCTGATAATAATCAGTAAAGCATAACAAATTATAACGGAAAAATGGAAGGAAATCAAATTGGTTTTTTCTTTAATGACGTAAAAGACAAAAAATAAGGTTTAAATCATTACTTGAACATAAAATATTTCAAAATTATATGATTGGGAAAAGTATATTTTATATAGTATAATACCTACTGCGATAATACTCAGAAAGAATGTGTGTCATAAAAACTGCACCCCGGTAAGCATTACGCCTACACAAGTAAATACTGGTCTGTATAATTCCAAATAGTTCAAAATCAAATTAATTTGCATAATTAGATAAAGTCTATGTTTTCGGATTTCTTTTTCTGAAAAAACACACCTCATCTCATACGCTGCGGATTTCTCTCTAAAGGCCGCTCTACAGTTCGCAATTTTTTGTATTGCGTGCAATGAAATATTAGAACACGTTCTATTCCGTGCAATACCAATAAGATTGCACACAGCTGATCGAAGTCCATTGAATACGCATGCGCTATTTGTATTGCACGCAATTTTATTTCACGTAATACACAAAATTGCGAACTGTAAAAGCGGCCTTAACAAGAGCATCAAGGAGTTGCCTTGAGATGCGTTCGCAAAGCTCATTTATTACTAAATGCATAACAGGCGTAAGAAGGCTAATACACCGAATGTTCGAACTATGTATCACCCGACTAATTTCTTTCTCTTTCGTTATAAAGCTAAACTGTAAAGGGTAACTACCTTTAGTTTTTCGTTTAAATTTCACATTTGCAACGTGCATTGTATACCACGCAACAAAATTACTAAGGCGATAACGCGATTGCAATTAAGGGGTAAGTTCATATATGTTGAAATAAGAATTGACGATTATTTTATTCTTATAATTCTGTTACAGCGCACAAAAGCTTAAAACATAGTGTGCTGGTATGATATTTCACAAAACTATTTGAGCTACATTTTTCACAGAAAAATTATCACCAAAAGTAATAAAAATAAGATTATTGATGATATGCTCTTAGGTCCACATATGATATACTTATAATACTAACATAGTATTGTTTTCCTAGTTTTATGCTTTATTTAGTGCTTTAGTAATAACTTTGTGAATATGTCTTTCCTATCAGTGGTCTGTTGGTTCTCAAACTTTAACAATCTATTTGAGCTATTACTGCTGCTCCAATTTTTTCGAAACCAAATTATCATTTTTCTTTTAATTAGAAAAACGAAAGATTAAACTATTTTCTGCTATTTTTATTAAATTGAAAAAAAAATAACTGAATGATACATCGTTACCGGAATACCCCGTGTAGTTAGGTATTTTTTAAACTTTCTCAATAACCTGTGTATTTTCGTAATAAGGAAACCAATACTAATACTTAATGTATTAGCACATTAATGCTTACAAAGATTAATATAAAACATTTTATAATTGTAAATTTCAAACTAATTTCCTTGTGCAAGCAAATGACCTTAAAATAAGTAAAAAAATAATAAAATAAATATTTGCAGTTTACAACTACAACAAGATTTATTTGAACAGGTTTATATTTACATAAACCTAATTGCTCTGTTTAAATTCAATTCCTCGGCAAATCAAGGTTGCATTCATCCTACAAGTCGTCAATAAATGATTAATTCTGTAAATTGTACGAAATCAGCATTGATATTTATAACAGTTTCTAATCTAGACTACACGGCCACTAAATTTTAATTATGTCTAGTTTGTCTGCTTTTTACGTTAGCACAATTTGATATAACAATCCCTGATTGTAACAGGTTATTTCCTGACACTCCTCAATTTTAAATTCATTTTCGATTATCGCAATAATTGTTGCAGTAAGTCGGGAAAATACGGAAATCAATCAGATTTATAACTATTGTGCTTAGGCAGAAACATAAAATAGTTTCAAGTTTGTTTTAATTGCATTCTCTTGCACACTTCTCGTGGAGTTCCGCTCAAAATAACAGGACATACCACCATTGAAATTATTTAATGACTATAATTATCATCTGACTCTCTAATATGGATTATATGTAGGTAATAGCGACCGACAAATGTTTGTTATGTATATTACAAAACTCAGGCGGACGGTTTAATAAACTATATACATACATTTAACACCGGAATCATAGTAGGTCATCAAGGTCGTTTAATTTGCAATTTCACAGCAAGTTGTTACAGCATTTACGGTTTATGTCTTTGGTGGTGACTGTGTACTTACACATATGGTATAGAAATGCATTTAAAGAGTTCTTTTCGATTTGTCGTTTGTATTTGGCAATAAGAATGAATTGTAATAGAAGTGACAGAAGTGTATGTAAGTCTAAGCTCCTAATTATTTTCAAAAAAAAATAGAATGAATAATATTAACTAAATAATAGTAACCAAGAGGCTAAAATTGCTACTAAAACCATTTGCCCAATACTAGTCAAGATACTGACGGAGGAAAGCATGAGTTGCTTGGTGAAACGCATTGCTAAATTCATCTCTTCTTAATAAATATAAATATCAGTAGTAGCTTCTATTACTGCTAGAGATTATAATAAAAATATTGAGTCTTATAGATGTGATAGAGTAAAATATTGATGGGTCTGCAAGACCACAAATATACATAAATCCTAAAAGAGGGTAAGTTGAATCAATCTTTGTGTGACATTCTCGCCATGGAGTGGCATTTTCTGTAAATATTAAACAGCCCATTCCTCAATATATTATACTGCGTTTTTCAAATAATCAACGCAGAAGAATAGTTATTATATATATTTTTGCGGGTATGAGCATGGTACGAATACTCGCAAAAGAGTTTCTGGTCGTGTGATACACAATGTCTTTTGGGCCGACAAATCTTAATTTTGAATTGAAAATAGAAAAGAAATTTTGACACTAGGGAGTTGACAGTACAAGTTGGCACTCATGTTACATACCTTAGTATTTTGACGTTTCCGAGAATAAATCTTTTTCTGTAATTTTCTTTCTAGCTTAGTATCTATTTATCAATAATAAGTGCAATGAAGACACCCGTTAATGTTAGCATGGTTGAACGGTAGCTTAATGACAACTTATTATTCGTCTGTGATGTGGCATATAGTGTGGCCAACCTTTAGTGACATTTTTGCTTGAAGTACTGCAAAATGAGTGTTTCTGGACGGAGGCGTAAACATTATATTTTAAGTATTTTCATCTAATTATTGGCTCTATTATCTCATTACATGATTCAAACATTAAAATAGGAAGTTTAGTTGCTTAAACGTACTAACTTAATTTTGTAATTCATTTGAATTCCTTTATTTTTTGGCTTACTCCCGGACTTTTGTTTCAGATCTTACTCTTAAAGAGCTTTCATGCAATATTGTTATACGTCATTCTTTTTTTTATGTTTAAAACAACTGCACTATATACTTTTTCTTCGATTGGTTTTATTTCTAACTGGCCTTTAATGATTGCATTTCCATTCTGTCTCTTTTTGTCTTGTCTGCTTTTCGTGGGAAACTTATTTTTCGCGCTGCTATTCTTTCTGGCTGTTTTTATTTACTTAATTTCTGCGCCGTATGTAGTAATAGATGTGATAAAATTGCCAAAAGCTCGACATGTGAGTCAATATTAGCATGCGCAGCTTACTCAGAATCATTGCATCAATGCATTGTACGGGGAAATTCTTATACTTACTAGTGCCGCGAATCGAGACCGGTTTTATGTGAAACCAGTTTTGGGTATGGGAATTAATCGCCTACAAAATAAAAAACCAGTTTTTAAAATTGGTTTTAAAGTCGGTTTTAAGCCGGCTTTGAAAATTGGAAATTCGCTGTCTTGAAACAGTAACAAATTTTTGCATTGAGACTTATAGTGATTTTCAATATTCATATATCTATTAGACAATTTTGAAAGGTTTAATTATAAAGTCGTAAATTATTTAATAGACATTATACTGTTTTCAGAGATCATTATGAATAACATCTGTATTTTTGAAGTAGATTTGTATTTGAAAAAGAAATATATAAGCAATAAATACGTATTCTATTTTGACAGATTTGGTGAGTGTCAAGAAAGAATAGGCATGTTAATACTTATTATCTCTGAACACGGCGAAATAATAACTTACGACATGATAATTAAAGCTCTACAAATTGCATAACAGGTACACATGAATATTAAATGCCGCTATTTGTCATAATCCAAAAGTCCGTTACCGTTCCAAAAAACCCGTTTGACAAACCCATTCCAAAACCGATTTTACAAACTGGTTTTTAAAACCGATTTTACAACCTAGTTTTTAAATCCGCAGATTTGTACGAAGAAATATATATAGAGAATTTAAGATAGAAATCTCATTAATTTTGTGGAGATAAATTACTAAATACCATACTTACGATCTCTAGCTATAATATTATTTTAAATGGGCAAGCAATAATTTTAGGATGGTGAGTTATTAAACTTGCGTTAATTATTAAGGCTGATCAATTAAACCATAAAGAAACATGTGTTATGAGCAGGATTTATTGATCAGTCAAAGCATTCGTTAGAATTTTTTGCCATGTTTCGACACAGACTTGCGTCTTTCTCAAGCTTTATGGTTTGCTAGCGCGACCAGCTTATAATATGCTCAGTGATATTAGAAGTGTTGCACTCAGAAGGAATAATTTGTTTAACCTGATTTTGTGGCATTCGAATGATTATATTTAAAGCAAGCTATGGTAAGAACGTGGACTTTTTATCTTTGATAATTTTTTTGTGAAGAAACCTGTTTATGAGAGCTAACTAATACAGAAACGTTTAATTATTACGTGTCTGTCTACGAGTGTTAAACGTAACAAAATACCTAGAATCGAAAACATCAAAATTATCACCTTGTTAGTGACTTTAACAGGGGTAGAATTGTTGCCTATCGAGATGGTGGTTTGTCCTTTTGCGAAATTGGCCACCATATCGTAATGCAAATGACGGTAATGCTTGTATGTAGTGTGTGGACAAAAGGAAGTAGAGCGTTAAGATAGACGCTTCAGGCAACTAGCTCTACAAGACCGTTTTGCTACTACACGTCAAATCGCTGGCCAATGGTTTGG
>RXPK01003179.1:0-140038 GCA_004143645.1 Protaetia brevitarsis
ATAAAAACAATATAACAAAATAACTATTCGATACGCAAATAAAAAGTAAATAAATGTAGCTAATAAAAAATAAATCTGAACACAGAAATGTAATATTATTTCTGTTATGTCCATTAATATGGATTTGGAATTAATTTAATTTAATCTGAATTGATTTTAATATTGGCTTCGTATTTTTTTTTAAATTATTCTCTTTTTTGATTTTTACTTATTCTATATAGCACTGCAATCGTGGTTCTGAAATAAAGCTTACTTACTCATATCGGCTAGGTTTTTTGATATAATTACGCTTTGGAATTTAGAAATTCCAAATTTTGAACGTTTCTTGTTGTTACAGATTCTGAGCTGCCCGTTGTCCAGCCAAATTCGCCATCATTCTTCCGGCACAGCAGCTTGGTGCCACGGTGGCACCATGGCCCACAGCCATAACGTCCGTGGACGATATGGCGCACAAAGGTAAAGGTAATACTGAAAGCACAGACGGTAAATATTTGTTATACTTTGTGTTGTCTGAAAATCTATTCGTAGAGCACACAACTTATAAAAATATTTTGCGAATGGATGTCCAAATGTTGACGGGATTGCAGTGTGACCGCATGAGAGAGAAATGTTGATATAATTTCCCAAACGCTTCAACGGGTGAAAATCGATTGTGAACATTCCAATTTTTGATCGTTAAATCCTTTCGAGTAAATGATCAGGCATAATCCTTCTACTATAATCGCCAGCGGAAGTAAATTAAACTGAATGGATACTTAATAAAACAGATGATCGCAATCGGAAAATTTATAGCATTCGGCCGTGAAACTGAGGCACGTAAACAATACGAATTTTTAATTTCCACCTTGAAAGAAAGCGACAGAGAAAGAGAGAGCGTAGTGAAAGGACGCTGAGGAGGAAAGAGAATGGACACTTCGCTGCGAAGTCTTCGACACGGTTTTATAGAGTCGAATTGACGGCCTGTCCATTATCGTAGGGTCCAGTGAATGGCTCTTTGTGAAGTGACAGGGTCCTCTCTCTTCTCCTTCGTCTTCTTCGACCATTTGATCTCAAAAGCGATTCCGGGAAGACGGCGGCGGGAGAGGCCGCTTCCTCCAGTCGGCGGCGGTAAATCGTCCGAATGTCGCGCGTCCGGTACTTAAGAATATTTACGGTGTAAAAGAAAAAAAAGAACAGCTCTAAAACTCCTATGCGCGCCACCGCGCCAATTTTATTTCGTTTTATGGGTCTCCCCGGAACGTTCCCGGATTTAGTGCGGGTCCCGTGAACGGCGCCGGGCACATCTTTACGTTCTCCTCTAACCCTTTCATTATACGGAGGTGTCGTTCTCGAACGTGAAGTATTAACGCCGAAAACGATTTAACGCCTGTTTTGATTTGGTTTCGGTCCGACGGAACACGCTAGTGGAAGATGTGGGCTCCGGATAATTTGTTTTCCTTCAATAATTGACTGA
The DNA here is from genome assembly GCA_004143645.1 of Protaetia brevitarsis. Taxonomy (NCBI): domain Eukaryota; kingdom Metazoa; phylum Arthropoda; class Insecta; order Coleoptera; family Scarabaeidae; genus Protaetia; species Protaetia brevitarsis. The sequence goes on from RXPK01003179.1 coordinate 1,454, forward strand.
AATAAAATTGGAAACGTTTACATTACAGATTAGGGGTGACATTTTGACTCCCTTTTCTGCCTTATTTTATTTCCTCAAACCTATTGACCTTCTTTTATCCTTCCTATATACCATGATATGACAACTTTATTTATGAAAACTAAATTATTACAAATCATCCTAACCCCGTGCTCCACCTGAAAAGGTACTACACGAGGCTACCTATTCTAAGTGCTATATGGGTTCCATAACAATTGAAATGATCCTACTCTAACTAAGTAACTTCCCTATGATTTTTAATAACAAAAATATAATACAGTAGCCTCGCGGCCATATGAATACTACTTTTGAGAAATGATAAAAAATGTAAAATGTGATTCACATAATCGCGAGTCTACTGTAAATCAGTCAGCTATCAGTTATTATTAAATGCGCCCATGAAACGACTTTCGTTATCTCCCAGCATTCGCCAAGGACACTGATTATATATAATATACTTATATAAAATCAATGGCCACGGAGAAAGGGAAAGTTGATATAACAACTTAAGGCTGCACACCTAATTCAACCAAATAATGGTAAATTCAACAACAATTTTCTTAATATTCTTTTAAAAACGCCTTTCTGTTTGAACGAACCTAAAAATTAATGTTATTTTAAGTTATTTTTGTTGACTGAAAAGTAAAATTTGGTCAAAGTAAACACCCAATTTGTGTTAATACAAATACAATTAACTGACCACTCAATGCATGAATTATGTTTATCTAATAGTTAAATTGATTTAACACCACACTCAGAAAAGTCACTGTGTTGAATTAACAAAATGCTCTTTCTTGAACTTTTTTGGTTATCAAGACCAAAATTTAAGTTAAACCAAAGCAATTTCTCAGGTTCTATAAGGAAAGAATTTAGGTTGAATCGGTTTGGTTAAATTACAGTTTGAACTTATTCCAATTAAGAATGAAAATGTTTTCTTTAATATTAGTAGAAATTTAACACGTTTTTTTTTTCCGGTGTGCGGTTAGATAGAGAATTCTGAAGCATTAAATTAAATTACGTTGTGGATTGGAGAAATTGAAAAATATCAGTACAATAATAGCACATCTGTTTTGTAGCAGCTTGCTCCCTAGATAACACAACAAATATGTTAAATACTTACATGTATTACAGAAATTGTCCCATAGATGACGTTTCTCCTATTTCACTCCAGTAACAGAACATATTTACACAACTAGGATGATAAGTACGTTTATAACATATTAATTTGGTATATCTACCAGATAAACGTCTAATAGAAGCTGTGTTCCTTGAAAGGGCGACTTCCTTAAAGGAACAAACACTTAGCGTGTTTACAAAATCGACCGCATGTCTACCTTAAATAAGTACGTTGTTAAAACAAAATTAAAAATTATAGTTCGTTCAATTTATTATTCATTTAAAATGGAATATTCGAAATTTGATAAATTGATGTACAATATATATATTTAAAACTAACTAAGACGATTGGTTAATTTGATTTAAATTTTGCTTATCATAACTAAATTGTTTCAAAAATTATTTTTCACGTGATACGTTTCAAAGATTCAATAATATAAATTTGTTGTACTAACAACAAATACCCAACATTTTTTTTTTTTCGTTTCTGCAGCAAAAAATGTTGGTTCACCATATACAATCAAACAGCATTGTTAAATTAACTAAATTTTGGTGAGCTCAATAGAGGTACTTTTCAGAGTACATATTGCTGTGTACTGAAGGTACCAAAGAAAATGCAAAAATGAAATTATAAAAATGAAAAATTAAATTAACTAGCTCAGCGGATAAAAATTAAAAGGGCGCAAAAGAACAATTAAACTCAGGGTTACCCTCGCAAATTGAAACTAATCACGTAAAGTAAAAAGTGGGTGAAAGAAAACTGACTTTCTTTAATTGCTCCAAAAATTGAAAAGGTTTAATCAAAAATAAAGGAACAGAATTTAAAAAGACGTTAATAACAATTAATAATTTTTATTATAAAAAAAAAAGAAAAAAAACATTAATTACAATTATGCAAAAACCCTGGACTGAGAATCCTGGCTTAAATCAAAAAACTGCTCGAATCTAATTTGCAAAAGGACAATGCTAAATCCTTTAACAAAGCAAAAAAGTAAAATAGTTCAGGAAGATAGTCCTTTTTTTATAACAAATCAATCCACGTGGTTTCAAAATTAAACAAACTAAATTAAACTTGGAGAATTCAAGTGAAATTTACATAAATGAAAACTAAAAGCAAGCACTAAGCTTCTATTCATCCAACCCGAGATGATTAATGAATAATTACAAAACAGCAAAATTAAAAAACGAAAAAAATAAACTCTTTAAACTTAAAATATCTTTCAGAACTGAAATAATAAATGATCCTATATCTAATTTGTATACACAAGAATATAATACTAATTATTATATAGCGAGTTCCTTGATGGATGAAATAAATCAAAATAAACGAAACAAATCTTTAAATAAAATGAAATACCAAAATGGCAGCTAACAAAATAAATTTACATTTACTTACACGGCATCTTGTCAAAGAACTAGCCTCACAGGGTTAAACAATCGCATACATATAAAATTCTACAGCTGCGTGCGCTACGCCACGCACAATGATCATAGAAGAAGAAAACTTCTAAGAAGGACATGAGCTACATGAGCAAATGTTAACAAATTAAAAAGTGAAATTAACTTTAAACAAACTGAACATTCAAATAAATAAATTAAACAATCAAATCAATAACTAACTCTTATACAAAATAAAATATCTGAGAAAACTTTCCCGAAACATTGATAAAGGCAAATCGGAACACTGAATTTACGAAAACCGGGGTGCCAGGCCACAGCAATATGTAGGTTTGTTGGCAATATGATATATTGTATTTGGTGCAAAACAATAATTGTTTAGTGTTAGTATTTTTTTATTTAAATCCAGCAAAACTTTATTGTAAAACTAAGTAATTATTTTATTCATTTATAAAACAATTTTGATATATTTCTAAATAAACATAATTATCAGTCTAACCTTAAAATGTTATCAAACTCAACGCTTTTGTTGCATCATATCAAAATCTTTGGTAATTAAGTTCCGACTACCAAAAATTACGAACCAGAGATATTTTCCATCGCCCCACATTAGGGAGCAGTGTTTTCTTAAAACTTATAAAACAAAATTGATTACCTATTCTTAAATTAAGAAACTGCATTTTTCTATTGTTGCATACAAATTACTGTAGAAGAAGAACTCGAAAACGGAAAGACCACATCTTTTTCTTTCTTTGCAGCACAAGTCAGCACAAAACGAGCTTGAAACGATGGTATACACAAATTTCGAAAATTCAAAAGGTAGTCCGCAGCGACCAGTTGGCTCGCCCACTTTTAATCGTTAATAATTCGAGAACAGAAAGAGCAATTTTTTTTTCTTTACTGCTCAAATTAGCACAAAACGATGACACAGTTTGACACATTTTGAAAAATCGAAAGTGTGACAACCAACCTGATAGACCTCCTATAATGTACATTTTTTGAATTTTTTATTTGTAAACTCAAGTAAGTAGGATATTGTCGTGAAGAGCAATATAGGTAACGCAAGACCAATATCTCTATTTAAAAAAAAATGGCGGCCTGGTTCTAACGACATTTGTCATAACAAAAATTAATTATGCCAAAATATTTAGAAAAAAATCTAATTTCAGTGTACAAAATTTCAACATCGATATCTAAGTGCTAGACTGCTAGAGGATTGTGTTTAGACTTTTTGACAACTCCCTATATAATATACACGTCATATTGAAATAGCTATATAAGAAACTGTAGATAAAAAGGTATACGTTTGCTCGAATTTTGACTAAATTTTTGGTTTTAGTGAACTCAAATTGCAGTATTCTGAAATTATTTTTATTCTTTTTCATTAAAAAATACCTTCCGTAAATATTATCCTAAGATACTCTACATATAGACTATCATTACGTCGATTTACTCGTGAGAATTTTAAGTAGGTAGTAAGTACTTTTATTTTGATGAACATGTACAATGTAGAATAATAAATAAATAAAATATACAGGCTGTTCAAACTTATCAGCACACTATTGCCTTTGTTAATATTGCAGCTACAATGTTGGTTCAACTTTAATTAGAAAAATAATTGAAAAACCGGTCTACAAGATATATTAGATAACCTTTTTTTTAAGTGGATCACCCTGTATATTTTGTCACCAATTGATAGAAAACCAGTTTTTACAGAGAATATTGTTATAACAGTATGACCCTAAAATGGAAAACAAAAGAACTACGATTCGTATAACGATGGATTCGATATAACAGCCAAAATTTTGTTTTTTGGTAAGATGTTTGTGTTGTAACCAAAAAGAAAATCCAGGGATTTACAAAAATTTGTTAATAACAGTGATAAAAAACAATAAATTATACTTAGTGTCCGAATACATTTCATGCTTCTAATATGCATTTTCTACACTGTTTAATTACTGCCTTTGCTGATTGGAAAATTACGCGGCGATCTGTGTTGCTCATTGTTTCTCTCATTGCATTCTGCGATAAGTGTATGTTTGGATAACATCGACTGTATACTTTGTCTTTTAGCTATCCCCACACGAAAAAATCCATTGGAGACAGATCGGGAGATCGTGCAGGTCAATTAACAGTCCCCCTGATACGAATTCATTTATTTCCACAAATTTTGTAAGGGCTTCTGCTGTTAATGCCGAATTATGCGCTGGAGCCTCGTCCTATTGAGAATGGAAAAGTTGCTATTCTTCCAAGTTTAAATTTTCCACGAAATCATCCAATACAGATCGTAGAATGTCAACGTATCATTCTGCAGTAAGTGAACCTAGATAAAAGTATGGACCAACTATTTTATTATTGAAACAAACATTGAAACTAAGCGATGTTGTAGCCTACGAGGCATTGGTAGAATATTTATAGTGCTCCAGTGATGCATATTTTTTATGTAGAACATTCTACTGTTTGAAAAGTTTGTCTCATCTCTCCACAAAATCTACTTGAATGGATTATTTTCTATAAATAGTTCCAAGAATTGCGTACAAAACGCCATTCTTTGTTCAAAGTCCGCATCAAGCAAAGTTTACCATTAACCGATATTTAAACGGTACATACTTGTACTTCCAAATAGCATGTATTGTACCAACATAAATATTAAGTTCCATAGATAAGTCTCGAATCGAGTTGGAAGGATTGGCATGGAAGTAAGTCAAAACGTTAGTTTCAAATTTTGTTTTCTGGTTCGGCTTTTTCTAAAAACATTTTTGTTCTTGCGGAATTTGCGAAATAATAGAAGAAATACCCACTATCTAGTAGTATCCTGTTTGGAAACATTATTCTGTAACGTTCCAGCGCTCTATAGCTGTTTCTTCTAAATTCAAAATATGCCTCGAGCATATCACATTACTCTATGTGACTGAAAACCATTACGTATAACAAAAATTAGTAACTTGAATAATAAATAATGAACAAAAAACAACAATAACATGGAACAGGGCAATAAAAATTTAGAGATAAAGCAAAATAAGCAGCAATTAGAATCAATAGTCTTTTTTCCCCAGCAGGGAGGAAAGTGGACTTTTGTACTTTTCGCCCCTAGAGCGGAAAGTAAGTGACTTTGACTTGATGAAACTGTACATCTTATATGTGACATTATTGATAGATGACATAGTACATTCGAGTCAATTTATGACATAATTACTAAATTATTAGGTATTAAATTTCAATTAAAATATTGAACACTTTTCGAAAAACGACACTAACTTGAGAGTTTTCAAATAGTATTTGTCGAATTAAGCCTACCATGTATCATGTTACTCACAGATATGTCTTTATTATTTTTAGACAGTTAATTAGATAAAATTGGACTGGCAGGGAAAAAGAATCGTATTCAAACCGCCTAAGAAAAGTGCTATTGCATTTTTCTTCCTTGGTTTGAAATATACTATTTTCAATAGTAGTACATAACAAGCTTCTCAGAACTATCAAAATAATTTGATTATGTTTATAAAACTAAACAACCAAAGTGTGCTTCGATTCCTAACTTTGCCAAACAACAAAGTTTGGGCTGCTATATCGAATTCATCATTATATGAGTCGTAGTTCTTTTGTTTTTCAGTTTAGGGTCATACTATTACAACAATATTGCTGATTTTCTATCAATTGGTGACAAAATATACACGGTAATCCATTCAAAAAAAAAAGTTATCCACTACATCTCGTAAACGCGATTTTCAACTGTTTTTCTGATCACATGATTGTAATCAACGTAAAAAATCCTATAGGATTTGACCAACATCATAGCTGCAATATTAACAAAGTTAGCAATAGTGCGTCAATAACTTTGAACAGCCTGTATATATTTTTTCTATTTGGCGGAACTGGTCAATAGTTTAAAGTAAATCAATAATATTCGCGTCAATATATCACCAGCTTTCTACTAGCGAATCCTGAAGGTAGGAAACAGCCAAAAATAGATAAAAGATTTAACAAAACCCAATAAATCAGCCGAATTCTACCTCGCGGACAATACGACGGCCCCGTTCGCGTCCCGCTACGTTTGACAAATGAAATCTGCCAGTGAAAGGTGAACGTTTCGCGATTTTTATATATCGAACACGCATGAAAAGAACCGCCCCGGATACCGATCGGTGTCTCTTGTCGTGGGTGTAAGGGGTGTCTATTTCTCGTATTGTGTCTGTGTGGGTTAGTTTATCAGTGTGTGCTTTGGAGACGTATAACTGCCGCAGTGTGCGTGGTGCAGATCTTATGCCTCATTCATCGGATAAGAGGTCGTGGAAGTCAGTTGTCAGCGTCACAAAGGCGCCCCTCGTGTTATACCCGGTGTGTGCGCATTATTGTAGGAAGTCTAACTTGTCACCGGCACTGCTTCTTTATGTCGTCCTTAATATTTATTATTATCGGAGATGTGCAGTATTATAGCATACCTCTTCCTATAGATGAGAGAAATACAAGGTGGTCTATGGTAGCGGGAGATTCTGTAAAGTTCATTATTCTAAAAGCAACAGTACTTAACTAAAATATAGTATACAAGTGAAAACACAAATATTAGTTATTTCAAATTCTGAGAAAAGTTTCGATTGGAACGTTTCTGACTGCATTATATAGCTTCTCTAACTTGATTCATGTTGTCCAAAGTTTTGACATTTCTGCTTGGTCCCAGCCATTTAGCATTATTCGCTAAAAGGCTTTCTTCAAATTTATGAACCCACTCCATTATGATGTGACCAGATGGAACTCTCCCGTGACGAGGACTATTGAAATTAACCCGAAATTTCCGCTGTCCCGCGATCACAGAGTAATGATTTTTGTAATACACTTTGATTGCAAAAAAACGTTGATTACCAGACCACGGTTGCATAATTACTAAATGGCATAAAATATTAAATTATTTGACAAATAAACCCAAAATTAGTTTCAAAATAATCACCTATAATCTCCCGCTGCCATGTACCACCTTGTAGGTTCTCTATACAATATGGTCCATTAATTGTAAGTGTGCAACAAATGAGAATTTTTTTTATTAGTTGCGCTATTGTAAAATAAATACTGTCAAACGTTGGTGCGCACTTGACGTCTAAACTGGACAAACTTAGACTGTCTTAAAGTCAATTAGCTTACAGGGCAGACCAACTAATATGAAAGTCATTGGAGAGTAAAGTACCCTCATTTCGAAGAATACAGCAAAATTTTATTAAAATTAGTTGTTTAAAATTGAAAAATGAACGCAAATATAAAGTCACGAGCTGCTACTTTAAAAAAGAACATTTTGTAAATTTTGTATTAACCCTGTATATTTTTTGTATTTTAAATATTTAAGATTATTATTTATTTAAATTAAGTACAAGGGGATCTCTTTTCAACAATTTCTATCATATTCCGTCAAATTTGTTAAATCTATTTAGGAATACTTTTTCATAAGGGATCACAAATTTCACGGCTGTTACAACAATATGAAACTCAACGTTAAGATTTTGATAATATTTTTTAAGTGTCCCCATAAAAAGAAATCTAGCGGTGTAAGGTCTGGGGAACGAGGAGGCCATCGTGGTTCTGTGTTTCGCCCTATCCATTTATTTCCAAATGTCCGACTTAGCCATTGGGTGACCATACCTTGGTTTTTTGATAATATTGATTTCTGTTATTAATAATAAAATTTGGATTTTCATTTGACCACTATCTACAGTATTGAGATGAAACTACGCCATTGGTTTTAAAAGTAGATTCACCGCCAAACAAAATATGTCGATGAAAATCACGCTCTTCTTCTATTTTTCCTTGAATCCATACGGAAAAATGATACCTTAAATCGTAATCTCTTCCTGGAAATGCACAAATAAAGTTTGGCTTGTAAGCGTAGTACTTATTTTTCTTAAGTATGCGTTTAACAGTTCTTTTAATGTGTGTTGTTCTTTTAACACCACTTAAATCAGAAATATCTTGGGTGAACCTTCTGGAGTTTTCGATAGCGGCTTGGAGAACTTGCATCTGATTTACTTCGGAACGTGCGTTTTTGTACGTTCATTTTTACAGTTGTTTTCCAATGAGCCCGTCTGTTAAAAATGATTTAAAATTCTACTGATAGTTATGTGGTGTATGCATTTGTTTGGATGCCGTTCATTGACAATATCTGTAGCTTCACGTACTGATTGATAGTTCTCTCCACAAATTAAAACTAGTTCAGCTTTTTCAACTAAAGTTAGTGCTACTGCACGAGGCATTTCTTAAGAAACCAAATATTATCAAAACCTTAACGTTATATCGTTGCAACAGCCGTGAAATTTGTGATCGCTTATGAAAAAGTATTCCTAAATAGATTTAACAAATTTAATGGAATAGGAAAGAAATTGTTGAAAAGGGATCCTCTTGTACTTAATTTAAATAAATAATAATGTTAAATATTTAAAAAAACAAAAATTATACAGGAGTTAATACAAAATTTACAAAATTTTCCTTTTTTAAAGTAGCAGGCTATGACTTTATATTTCAGTTCATTTTTTAATTCTAAACAATTAATTTTAATAATATTTTGCTCTATTTTTCTAAATAAGGGTACTCTTAAACGATTTTCATATTTCTTGGTGTGCCCTGTAAGCTAATTGATTTTAAGATAGTCTAAGTGTGTCCAATTTAGGTGGACCACACTGTATACGCCCAGGTGAAATAAAGGCGATATATCTCTTTAATCCGGGATTAATCGTATACTTATGTCATGAAATTAAGAAGTTGGTGATATGCATTGTTTATAGAGATGGAGATTTCACGTTTTTATAATTTATGTTTAAATTATTTACTTTTTTGCGCACATATAACATAAAAATATAAATATATAAAGTAATTGATCAACCAGAAGACAAGTATGTAACCTTAGTTTTAAAATAAAGTGTTCATTTTTTACCTAAAAAATGCGCTGTTTGTGCCTTACAAAGAATGAATTGTAGTTTGTTAGTTTTGTTATTATTCACGTGAACCCCATATTTAAGTAGATTCTTTTCTTATATGTAGCTATCTAGACATTTGGAAAATGATATGAATTTAATAATTCATCAATTGAACAAGGACTATTCCCAAGTTTGCTTAAAATTGGTAGTTTTACCCATACCTACGAAAAGTCACAAGAGCAATTGCTCGAATCATAGGCCAACAAACATCTTACGAGCAATGTCAAAAATGTTTGAGCAAGTTCCTGTGCAGAGGCCTGTAAGCAAATCAGTTGCAATGGGTTCTCAGGCCAAAACAACACGGCTATAGAAAAGGACATTTCACGGCTTGTGGTTTATTGCAAGTAGTGAATTCCATATATAAAGCTGAGGGTAAGCATTTCGAACTTAATTTACTTAACCTATCGAAGCTGCTGGACTCGATTAGTCATGACATACTAATACATAAGCTAGAGTATTATGGCGCAAGAGGACACTCCCTAAACTAATGAAACTAAAGTTATTCACCTACAAACAACAAATAAAGGAATGGAACAACAATTCCCCCGAGCTTATCAGCGTTAGACATGGGTTCCCACAAGGATCAGTGTTGGGTCCTCTTTCATTGATAATATAGTAATGATCTCTTTGTCAAACATTAGTAAGGCCCAGGTATGCTTGTGTGGACGATACTTCACTACTAGTACAAGCATTAAATCCAAAGCAATTGCAACAATATTCGGTCAAGCAATTCAAAAGTCTGAGAACTGGTTTGCCTGAAACAAATTAAAAATAAATCTGTGTGAAATTAACCAACTGTATCTTAGGTATTGTTGCATTTCCCCCTCCAAGAGCATTGTGTCAGATAAATTTTTCAAATGTTTTTACGATATATATTATACATAAATGTAGTGAAAATAAATGGCCGAAAATATAGGAACAATACAAAAATAACTTTTCAGTACACAAGAACTACTATTAACTACATTGAAAAAATGATTACTCTTATTATTTCATTGCAAATCACTTAGATGCTTCAATAATACTACCGCCTTACGCATAGTAGCCTTCCCTCTTCTTGGTCCCCCATCATGGTGTATTTTAAGAAAATATCGCTGCGGCATTTCCAAGATATTATCAAAGACAAAGTCTTGACTCAAGTTTGACGTAAATAGAGATAGAATCATTGCAGTTTCTTCAGTATTTCAATATTTCTCTCTTTAATTCTAGGTCAAGACTTTTGTCTTCGATAGTACATGGGACGCATCTCCAATATTTCATAATAAAATATAATGCAAAACATAATTTGAAGCATTCTAAGGACTCGAGCTCTTAAGGATTTTGGTTTTCTTATCATACATTGGATAAGTTTTTTAGTACCAGTATCTATAATAGAAAAATTAAATTATATAGAATATTAAAATGCGAGACATTCTTTTTCTTAACTGACACACAGAAGCACTACTCACGTATTTATATAATGCAGGGAGATAATACATGAACATTACTCTCTTGCAACTCAGACACCTGAAATTATCTAATATATTCACAGAAAAAAAGTAGCTTTAGTTACAAAAAAAAATTTAACTTTGCATACATTAATAAAAGAACATTTTATTTTGTCGTCTGCCACTCAAATGCGTATAAATGCAGTCTGATTGAGAACATTTTGTTAAAATAGGCAGTTCTTGTTTAGATAGTTTTTTTTTAATAAACAAATGCTGCTTCCTAATGTGTCATTCGATAATGACTATAGCTTCTAAATTTAGCTATACATTCTTCGTGTGTACAAGTAAACATAACCCCCAAAAAGCGTGTATTATATTTTAAATACAATTCATAATTTCCTAACGTAACAGTGTCCTAATTACATACATACATATTAAAAACATACGCATTAAATGCTCACCCGATTAAAATAAAATCTACTAACAACACATAGAATTACTCATTAACAATTCACCCTGTGGAAGTGTGCATTAACATAGGCATAACTTTTCACTACGTAATTTAATGGCCACACATGTATTTAAAAGTAAAAGTAAATTGTAAATCTGTAAAATTACAGTCACTCTTTATTATTGTGATCTTCAAATGTGAATTTCTGTTTTATTATGTAAATTTTTCTAATAACACTTATTATTACAAACGTTATTGAAACTCACATTGAAAAGTAAATTTACTCATAACAGCGTATGGTTTTGAAAACTACTTTTAATTTAATGTAAAAAAATTCTGACCAAATGATTGCGATTTCACATTTTCTTTTTTAGTGCCACGTGTGCCAACGGTTTTTTTTTTTAACGATCGAGTTCGCTTATCTTCTTAGTATTCCATACTGCAAGCCCACACTGTATAGATATTATTATTCTTAAAATCAGTGATTTACAGTTTGCTTACTTGTTTGTAAGTATTTTTAACGATTTCAGTCAAATTCTTATTAAATGCAAATATTATACAGTCACCGTTATTGTCTTCATTTTCGATATGCTCTCACCACCTATCTATACGAGCTTGAGTAGATTTCACATTCTCACATCAAACTTTCAGCGCGCGACTTGTCGAGGGTGATTTTTTGCAATTTATCTCGTGTTACGTGATAGGACTGGCGAGATTTTTTTCCTCGACTCGCATCCGACGCCGTGAGAGTAAAAGGAACTGACAAGTGCGGAGAATTTCCTGAAGGAATCAGCGAAAAAGGGAAACGCGCCGGGAAAATGTCAATCACTTAACTGGTCGCAGAGTATCCATAAAAAATGTACGTTGAGGGAGGGAGAAAGCTCTTTCTTCCTGCCCAAAACTTTTTATTTGTTTTGGGCGACACTTTTTCCTTTTGTCGTTTTTTGAATGCATTTTTGCTCGCTGTTACAATAAAAAAAGAATGTGGTGATCTATTTAAGGAGAACGTAAGCGTGATAGAATATAAGTGTTATTACCGCTGTATCTGTACATCTTTAAAAGAACAATAATTTTAAAAAAATATTTAGTTTTTTTTTCATAAGTTAATTCCGAATTCTCTTGATAGACATATAAATAATGATGTAACTACCATTTTTAGATATTGCCAACTACCCTTCGCATAAGGTTTAAGTAACAACATAATTAAAAATTTTTAAAACTTTAATAACACTAAATCTCCAAAATAAAATTAGCAAGTGTTGGAACAATTTTTACAAAAACTAAAGATAGGATACCAATTTTAGATCAAAGGGATGTTATATATAACATTTCTGTCGGGGCTGCAAAGTTACTATATTGAACAAACTTTTCAAATATAAAAGAATCGATTCTATATTTCTATATACTTCCATTCCACAATTACTGTTTTTGGAAGGCATTCAATTGTGCTTAGATATAAACTATTTTTGCATTCACTCAAACGATAATAAAATACAATTGATAAATTAATTATGTACTAAACATAAAATAAAAAATGATCCATTAAATAAAAATAATAATGCTAATACAGAAAATAATACAATTAATTATACACTCTTTACATACAATAGATTTTATTAGAAAATTATTATTATTATCAAAATTTTTCAAACCTTACAACATTCAACCCACATTCAAATCAAATCAATTACCACAAAAGATATTGCACAATCATAGACAAGATAAAACATATTGCAACAAAATGGAGTTGACAGTATAAAATGTGACGATTACACTGTATGGGGAAACGAATGTAAAACTAGAATTAGGAATAAAGGAACATAGAAAACAACCAAAATCTAACTTTTGTAAACATTTAATAAATTTTGGACATGAAAATGTCACTAACGATAATGTAAAGCTCCTGCATTGCTGTGATAAAAGGATTTAAACTGAGTTTTTTTCCCAGCAGGGGGGAAAGTAAGTGACATTGACATGATGAAACTGTACAATATGTCAAAAATTGAATGCGAATGGGGGGAGGGGGGTGTTTTAGGTAGGCAACCAATTTAACAAAATCATATAGTTGTGATCCGTAATGAACTATTTTTGTTACCTAATATTTCGATGTTTATGTCATTATGCACTTAAAGCCTTTTGTGCCGACGACTATTCTTAAACTATACTTATGAATATGTAAAACTGTGCATTTTATTGTCGAAAAAATTTAAGACGTTATAGGCATTAGTGTTCCGATCTTGTTGCAGAACTTATCTTCCGTTATATCTTTGATATACGTGGACGATACTTTCTTCTTCTGAATAATCATTGTTATTTGAATATATCCATGTGAATCTTATTCGTATTTCTTTGTTGTATTGCGTAATAAGCTGCAAATATAATAATATAGATACTAATGCCACTTTCATTTCATGATACGTCAAGTTTTGACAGTTGTTACTCCCACTATCCCCAAATACATCTTCAAAACCCGTACCGCGGCAGTTTCAAACACGGAGCAAATTATTCGAACACTAATGCCTAACCCGTCTTAATTTCGACAATAAAATGCACAGTTTTAAATATTCATAAATATAATTTAAGAATATTCGCAGAATAGTGCATTAAGGATCATAACTATATGATTTTGTTAAATTGGTTGCCTACCTAAAACGGCCCCTCCATTCGCATTTAATTTTTGACATATTGTATTGTACATCTTATAATATGTGACATTATTGATAGATGACATTAGTACATTCGACCCAGTCTGAACCCATTTATGAGATAATTGCTAAATTATTAGGTATTAAATTTCAATTAAAATATTATTAAACACTTTTAAAACGACGCTAACTTGACAGTTCTCAAAAAATATTTGACAGATTAAGCCTACTATCTATCATGTCACTCACAGATACCTATGTCTTTATTATTTATAGACGTTTAGTTAAAATTACTGGCTGGGAAAAAATATAATTTTCAAACCACGTGAGGAAAGTGCTATTTATAGAGCACTTTCCTCCCTTGGTTTGAAATATACTATTACTCGAAACATACCAAATAGAGAGACATACACGTGATAGGAAGTTAATATTATTGAATGGAGAATTGACTCACAATATGAAATCTATATTTACTTATTTAAAACAGTAATATTAAAATCTTAAGAAATTCCTGTTTGTATAAAATTTTACCATCCTTTAATTACCATCAATATTCTTAAATGTTATTTATTTTTAAATACATATTTACTTCATTAAAGAGTATTATATTTACAATTTTCATTCCTTAAATTTATTTGAATTAAAAATTAATAAATGATTGATTGATGCAACATTGCTGAATATATGCACATATGTTCAATATAACTATTCAAATTTAATATGTAATATATTTGTTTTTAGAATTTTAAAATCTATTTTAAATGTATGACGTTTAAGTTTATAAATTTTAGTTTATTTATATATGTGTAAGAATTACACAATATATAAATATATATAAAGGCTTCATATGGTAATGTTATCGTTGTTGGTTTAATATATTGTCAACCACAATATACAATACTTTTAAACGTAAAATATATGAAATCATGTTACAGTTTCCCTCAAATTTTAAACTAATATTTATAAATTTCACATATATTTTACGGCTGAAGTCACAATTATTATTTCTTACCAAAACTTTTTGCACGTATTATTTTACCAATTAGTTCTTTTTTACCTTATACTAGAAAAGTAGGTACACATTACTAACAAATTAATAAATTTAAAATTCAAACACAAAAAGTGTGAAAATTTCATGAAAACACCAACTTTTACGTAAAAGCGTAGCGTTATATAATTGCTGGAATTTACTTTTACCACAAAATAATTTCGTTAGGCAGCCACAACACGCCGAAAGCCCCTACGCACAACGGGAGCTTACAACTATCGTACACAAAAGCTACAATTTCAATCACAATTTGTTAAGCTTCTCGCAGTAGCCGGTTAGGGTTTCCGTGTTTGACATCTCAATACCTTATTCCTTCTTCCATTGTTCGGGAATTTTGAATATAAACCGCAAGTGTTACTGGTAAATATACCTCTTTAAGTTATTCGTTTCGGTCAGAATGCGCAGCTGTCACTTCTCAAACCTGCGAAACCATGTAGGTAATACATTTTCCGTTGAATATACGCGTTTATACACTTTTATTTTTATGTGGTAAAAATGAGTATACCTATTTGTGGTTATCGTTTCAACGGCAGCAGAAACTTTTTAAACTAGGTGGATTATATAATGCTTATGCATAGAAAGATATCAAAAGATGCATTCGTGAAAAGTACGCTCTCTCCTTCTCAAGCAAGTCAGCAAATATGTTTCCCCTTTTTTAGAACTACTCGATATTGAGATAATGCTACAACTATTTTACTTTTAAAACATAGCTAGCGATAATGAAGTCTCTCAAAATGGGGAAATTATATATTTGCAGAAGAAGAAATGGAGGAAAGTATGAATGTATGAAGAAATTTTCCTAAATACTCTATTCATCGGGTAGTTGGAATTTTTGCCTAAGACAATCCAAGGAATCCTCTTTTTGGATTTTGAAAGTATTTCTTATAATGCAGTGGTCACTATTTTATTTTACTCCATCTGTTCGGTGAATGGAGTTACAATGAATGTTTTACACATATATCTGTGTAGGTTTATTTACTTAATACTAATTACTAAGTTAAACATTGCGACAAATATATATCTTAGTTTGCATTGCAAATATAATGTCTTTTCCAGGTAATAGTCAAGATGTAATTTGATGAAGTAGTAGCGACGAGGCTCCATTCAATTGTGGTACCGGCATATATCAAAAAAAAAAAGAACAAAACAATATTTGTGGTAATAACAATTTTATAAAATAAGAACAAAAAGGCAAAACCCAAAGTCTGTGCAAATCCAAAAATTAGCACATGGTCTAATAGGGTGAAAATTATCACTAATTCGGCTTTATGCAAATACGAAAATGGCGCCAAATCTATAGCAGTTAGTTCGTATTTTTAAAGAGTAGTGACTACTCTTTGATGAAGACTCTATAGCACTATACATTTGATGCTATTCATATTGTATTAGTGAACAATATCCCCCTATTGGATGATGGTACATACGATTTTCTATGTATTTTTTGAGGAATCTGTCAATTCAACAAAAATGACAACAATTCGCTAGATGTCTTTTCTCCATTTTTAAGGTATTATCTGATGCATAAAAATTCTATTGCAGAATGTCATTGTACCTACCCAATGTCTTCAGTTTTCCACAATTTTTGCTGCTATTATTATCAGTAGAAGTTTAAATTACTCAGTGTTGTCAATCGTGTGATATGGAGTCTCTGGAAACATTACCTGTATTTTTTTTTGTGTCCAGAGCGTAGGTGTCTATAAGTGTTCTTTTAATATTCTTTCGGTTTTTCTTTTACCCAATTTCTTACCTGATCTCGTGTTGTATTTTTGGACAGTCCCAGAACAAGTTCTGAGCCTAAATATGGATCTGGTGATTCTTTTCTTGCTAACTGATTTTTCGTTCCATAGATTCCCGAATGTCCGGCCATCAGACTATTATATTCTTGAATATATTCCCAAACAAATCTTGATTGTATCTTCTAGAGTTCACTAATGCTCTCACTCTGATTCACACAATAAAAGCAAAAAGCCGTGATAAGAGTTAGACTTATTGTTCGTTGATAATCGTAAATTTGAAGGAGTACCTTAACCATGAAGGAAGTAGGTCATCCTGAAGGTCTTTTTGTGATCTTTGTTTGATTTTGTGATTTCCTTATGGAAGGACAATCTCTGAACAGCGGATAATGCTAATTCGGTAAACTACAGATGATTCTAAAATATGCTGAAATATATAATCTTATAGCATGTGCACTAAGCAACTGCTGATTCTCTTTTGTCACTATTAGGACTAGTGGGCCAAAATCTAATCGCCATTTTTCTTTGGTTTTATCGTAGAAGATATTTGTATTTTGAATCATTTAGAATCGATCCATAAAAATTCTGACACTAAAGATATCCGATCACTCTGTGCTATACTAGTTTATCTATTACTAACAATTGTTTGAAAAATGTCCACACATGAAATACCGTAGGGCAACAATGCATATTTGGGTGTTACATGATTTCGCAAGTGATTCGATTATTGGCTGGAAACGAAAATTCATAAATTTTGGAAACTAATTGTCCCAAATGAACAACTATTTTAGTGCAGGGTGATCAAGTACTTTGTGTGTCTGTTACTAAGCTACAGTCCTTGCTATATTTTGGTGCAGGTTAAGCCAACTTCGTTGTATATAATGTGCTATAATATTTTGCAACGAAGTTACGAAAAAATAAGGTAGCTACTATTACTTTTTTAAGATAAAAACATTGATGAAATCAAAGTTATCTTACGGTTTTCAGGATATTGAAAGTAAATGGATTTTATTCAATTTCTATTATGTATTATAACATTCTTTTTATTTAAAAATTTCGCAAAGTAGTTTGGATATTTTTGATTTTTGAAAATTAGAAGCAAAGTGTGTTTTGTAATATTTCTCCTAAATTTGTGGTAATGTAGTAATTTTTTTGGAAATTGGAAACCATAGTAGGCTATGTTGCAATCAAAACACAAATTGTAGTTACAAAAATATGTATTTATTTTAAATATTAAGCAAGGTGCATTGCACTAAATTTCTAATAGTTTTCAAGCGTGTCATGGATACAACAGATCCATCTTCGGATCTGCAAAGTGCCATGGCAGACAAAATAATTGATATGCCCCCTGTCGTATAATAAGTATGTAGGTGCTAGACAGATGTATTATCAATCATTACCGTGTTATTGTTAATTATTCACCATAACTGAACTGTTTTCATGTATTCTACAAAAGTTTTTCCAAGGGTGGTGTCAAAATCCCGTATTTTAAACAATTAAGGTTACAGAATTTATAAAATATAAACTACTCACTTTCTAAAGTCTTTATCGAAGTAATGAAGAGAATAGAATGCCTTTTGCCATGGTAAAAGTACCATTGGCAAGCGAACAGGTATTCTAAAAAATATTACACCAAATGAAGAAGCCTACGTTAACAGTGATGG
This sequence comes from Protaetia brevitarsis, assembly GCA_004143645.1. Taxonomy (NCBI): domain Eukaryota; kingdom Metazoa; phylum Arthropoda; class Insecta; order Coleoptera; family Scarabaeidae; genus Protaetia; species Protaetia brevitarsis. Next base: position 19,910 of record RXPK01003179.1, read on the forward strand.
TATATTTAATAAATATAGTAACCTGCAACTATCATTGACGTGGCTCATGGCTCAAATTGACATTTAAGAATGCAAAATAGGAGGGGAGTCACAGTCAATGTTTTTTCTCGAAAAAATAGCAAGAGTTTGTGCTATGTCATTTTTCCGTGTCTTCTTTGTAAAGTACAGTTCTCCATTAAGAACATTCGATTTGGCCCACCCCGCACATAAAAATTCTTTAATATCCCTCTAATATTTTTTAGATAGTAGTAAGATTGTTAGTTTTGTAACCCTTTTACAAAAAAAAAGTAACAGAATATTTTTTTTGAGAATAGCGAATTCATATTTATAAAATTTAGCTTTACTACAGATATTGTTTCATCAAGTTGTTATGCTGCGATTTCGACCATATTTGTCTGTGGCCTCGTTCGGAAAGAGCAAGGTGTGGTCGGATGACGATTTCAAACCTTAGCTCGTTCGTCACACCGTTTTGATAAACACAGTATACTACAGGTTAATTTCATCTCCAAAACAACCGATTCCCCATTCGATTAGAGCAATAGTATATTTTGTCGCAAGTCAAAATCAAAATAAAAGCAAACAAAATCCGTCAGAATCTCGTTTTAACACTGTGGTACTGTGATCAGGTCATAGCGGTGTGAATCAGCTAGGGGGGGTTTTCGTCAGCGGTCGTCCCTTGCCCGACTCCACCAGGCAGAAGATCGTCGAGCTCGCTCATTCCGGTGCCAGGCCGTGCGATATCTCGCGGATCCTGCAGGTGTCCAACGGGTGCGTTTCCAAGATATTGGGGAGGTAAGTGCGAAAACCGAATGCCGTTCAATTCACGGAATTTATCTGGTCGCCGTTGTTGCAGGTACTACGAAACGGGATCCATAAGACCTAGGGCGATTGGAGGTTCCAAACCCAGGGTGGCCACCGCCGAGGTCGTGTCCAAGATATCCGCTTACAAACGGGAGTGTCCGTCAATATTTGCGTGGGAGATTAGGGATAGATTGCTGCAGGAAGGCGTGTGCACGAATGACAACATTCCCAGCGTGAGTACAACTTAAATTATACTTATTGTTAGCCAATAAAGTAGAAAAGATGGTCAAGGCTTGGAATACACAAAAAAAGGGAAATATCGGTACTTGTATTATATAAAGGCATACATTTGCCAGTACACCATTGAGATTTGACACTATGGTGTTACACAATTTCAAGGAGTGCATGCTATTAGGATTAATCATTGGAAAAAACACATTCAAATGAGATTAACATTTCTTGTCGACAGTGGTATCTACTTTAAATAAATCTTTGTATGTCATAGGAGAAAATGCAAAATAAAATGTATCTGTACGTAAACTACAATTTGTTTCTTTAGGGTACAAACGCTAACTTACAATCAAAACTTCTATTACAAAAGGAAACTATTGGGCATTGTGATAAAGAGAATTTTGTATTGATTCGTTTATTAGCTTAAAGGTCCTGATAGTCTGCAATCTATACATGCAAATTTTAATCAAAAATAAATTTAATTTAATTTAATTTAGACGTTTATCAAGGATAGTCTTCAGCATAATGCCTCGATATTTTAATTTGTATTTTTTTTTGAGATCTACGGGAACAAACCCATACGGCGCAGTTAAATGACTAAAATTGAAATAAAAACAGACGCAGGCGTGGAGTTAATCAGGTAAAGACAGGTACACACATTTCACATCTCGTGTCCTATCAAGTGAACAATAGAACGCACAAGAATACAACAAATAGGAAATAAACCTGCAAAGGTTGGATGCGAATATTCCGCAGCCACCCTTCAAATTATAATATTCATTTTGAGCAAAGTTGGAATTAATAATAAGTTATCGAGACACATCATACAAAACAATATTATAACACTAGCTGGTATCGACTAATTTATGAATAAATTCGTTAATTCTAATATTAATAATTTCACTGTGATTATTAATAATAATAAAATAAAAATATAATAAACCGGTCAGCTATCAGTTGTTACTATATTTGCGCCCATGGAGCGAGCTCCCAGTATTTGCCAAGCAAAAGCTATATAGAAAACAACCCCAAGCCTTGTTGCTGCTAGCCAGCAAATTATTATTATTAACCATCTGAGTTTGGAAGAGATAGCCTCCATGTCCTTTCATTTCCGCTAGCTATGCTCTCTCCGGGTAGTTCTTCGGTTCTTCGCAGATCATGAAGCTGTCTTCTCCATCAGTGGAAGACTGGGTCATCGCATAGTTGTCCTGCTAGCATTCGTAGGGCGAAGAAATTGTAATTCTTTTACTGATTTGTAAAATGCATAATTTGCTTACTATATCCGTTGCTGTATAACTATCAACTTAGAAATTTTGGAAAAGCAAACCTCTGTGGCTTATTTGCTCAATTTACTTGTAATAGACGTTTGAATTGTGTACTAAAATAGGGCTAGTAATTGTAGATATTTGTATCTTACCGAATTTATTAAATATGATATACTTTTTCAAAAGTAAACACGTAATTTAATTCGTTATTTATTTATCATATCTTAACTTTGTACTTTGTTTAATTCGTGCTATCACAAAGCTCAAAAACTGTTTGTTTGAGGTGGCTTATAAAAAATTGCAGACGTTTGCAGGTGTTAATATTTTATTTTAAAATTGTTCATAGTTCAGTTATCGTGTGTAAAATAAAGTCCGTCCAAGTGCGATCGTTAGCGTTTTATTTTATTTTTTTTTTAGACGAAATGTCCATTGCAGTTAAACATTGTGTTTTGTTTTCGGAGTAGCCCAAACACAAAAATTGAAAAGATCCACGCTAGTACATAAGCTTAAGCAGTGTATTTATAAAAGAGATTATTACGATTAAGCATAGTATAGTGAGTTTATTGTTTTTACTATTATACTAATATTTCCATACATTTAATCATCAAACCAAACCGCTAATCTTTTTGTTCATTGTTATTTATTGTTTGCCAGGTAAATAGTAAAAAAGGGTAAAATGAAGAATCACCCGGGTGCTCTGAAGATTGTAATGTTGGGCTGTATGGGTGTAGAATGCCTCCAGAATCACGTTAGAGTGTTTTTTTTTCGTCGGAGACCACGTCTTCCACACTTTTTTCTTTGAAAAAGATGTGATTTTCATATTTTCACTACAGAAAACACGTCAAAATCTTTGAAAATGAACGCATTTATCAACCAACAATCGTTCTAACGAGTACTAAATTGTTTCAATTAACTTATTTTCTTGAAATAACACCATTTCATGCATTATTTTTGCCAAAAAAAGTATACGTTTGTATTCGTAATAAACTGCCGCTTTGACTAGAGTTTTTTTTTTTATGTTGGGACGTTGGTGACAAAAATAATACATGAAAGGGTGTTATTTCAAGAAAATAAGTTAGTTGAAACAATTTAATACTAGGTTACAACAGTTATTGGTTGATAAATGTGTTTTTTTTTCAAAGATTTCGACGTGTGGTGACATAACCTGAAAATTGCATCTTTTTTTAAGAAAAAATGTGGAAACGTGGTTTCCGACGAAAAATAAGCACTCTAACCTCATTCTGGAGTCATTCTACACCAATACAGCCGAAAATTACGATGTTCAGAGCGCTCGGGCTATTCTGCATATTTTTCAAAAAAAAAAAAAAAATAAGAAGAACAATTATAAATTAAATAGCTGCAAATAATAGATAAAAAGAATATTACAGAACAACTATTTTAATTATGTATCTCTTTAACAACTTGGACTTTTGCTTAATCCAACGCACAAAACTTTTGGCAAACTAAGTGAACTATCCTGGTTTATTTACCTTAAAAACTGCTTATCTTTATTTAAAAATGTAAGAAGGTTCCTTTTCACTACTTCAACTGAATTCCTCAATATATCACCTAATGATAAAAATCAGTAACTTGAACAATAAATAAGTAAATAATGAACAAAAAACAACGATAACAAAGAACACGGCAATAAACGAATTTACATATAAAACAAAATACACAGATAAAAACACGGAGTTGAATCTAACACCGTTTTAACTCTTTTCCGGTGTTCCCTGGCGACCATCCGTTCAAGGAGCCTTCATTTCGGAGTTAAATGTTTTGCTACTAAACGGATAGAATACAGAGATAATTTTGCTTTCCATAGGAGACAACACATCTTTAACCGAGGCAACCTAATTCGTTAAGGACCAATTTATCTCTCTTATGCAGTTTTACTATTTTGCAATAAATGTAAAAGTTTCCGAAATGGAGAAATTTTAACTCCTACTGCTGTTATTAAAATGAATAACGGATGTTGTTTCCCCCATATGTATGTAATACTACTATCGTATCAGGTAAAATTATCTCCGTTGCTAATGCAAGTAAGTCCACGTAGAAATAATTAATTAAAATGTGTAGGGAAACAGTTACGATTTGGAGAACAAATGTTCCCAATCGGAGGTATCCTTTCCCTTTTTGGCGTTGAGGTATTAGAAATAGAAACATCTGTTAAGTAAACAAATTATCACCTCCGTGAAGGAGAGAAATATAATGCAATGTTAGTGATATTTGTTCACATTTAGGACTTAAATACGGTAGTGTAGATGCGGAGAGAAAACGGAGATTATTTCTTCCTTGAAAATCGTGTTAGAAAGCGGAGTAAATTCAATCTCTCCGTTTTGGTTGAGATTTTGTATAAAACCGAGGAAATACTTTCTGTTTTCAGCTATGGCAACTCCGTCAAATTTTTACCTGTGTAAGCAGCAATTAGAATCAATAAAGTCTCTTTTCAATGCACAACAAGTTGTATGTGGTTTCCCATTTAAAATAACGGTCTAAATTTGCGTCTACCTACTTCTTGAACACTTTGTATAGTCGGAAATATTTCTAGGTTATGCAGCATTGAATTTTGCAAAATTTTTGTGGAGACTGTTTTTTTTTTCTAAAATGGAAAATAGAGCTGTAATCAAAGAGCCAGTCTTCTGTAAGACAGCCTGATTATGCATATGTTATACATGTGCACACATGCAAATAATGATCCTCACAGGAATACTAAGGAAAATATGATAGTTCCCGCCGTTTTTTGCCCAGAATTTTTTTCTAATAGATCTCCAGTAATAACAGCCGACTTTAATATCTCGGAGTGTATATTTCACAGGCTACTGTTATTACGGACGCACATATACACAATATGTTTCCTGTGTATCTCAGTGTGTGTGTGTGTAGGTACTCTTGCTGATGCGCTCTTATCGATCCGCGCCGCAAATACTGAACGGTGCCGTAAGCTCGCGATAACAAGTTGGAATCTCGTTTAATCAGTTTGTAATCATCGGTTTAACCTGCGTGACGACCCTCTTATAAAACTTCGGCCCCCGTAAGCTTCCGCATATTAAACGCGTCTCCCTTCTCCGCTCTTGGTGCGTCCTCCGTTCGCACTAATAAACGAAAGGGCTTTCTCGTCACTGAGAAAATGGGAAAAAGTCGACCGATCCCAGAAAAAAAAATTACTCGCTGACAGAGACTTTGTGGAATAGAAAGCGGCGTCAAACCAAAAAAAGAAAAAAAAAACCCGCGATGTTTAATACACAATGGTGTCTCTTAATAAGATCTTCGGTAAAATGAACGCAAGAGAAGGTAACTGCTAGGACGAGGCGGTATATGAGGGTGAGTATGAGCTTTATTGAAATCAATTCTGTTCGACCGTGAATACGCTAAACGAAAAATACGTCTACGTTAGTGGGTACCGCACTGAAGTTAATATTGAGAATATTTTACATAGTTTTTACCTCACACGAAATGAAAATGAAAGCTGATGTTCAAGGTAGACTTGAAGAAAATAATAGCCGAACGATTCAAACCTGAGCAAGCAAGAGAGAAAATATAGGCTCCTTGTAATAGAAGGGAGGCGATATCTATCAGCTTGACACATTTTAAGCTTTTTAACCTTTTTTTTTTACTTTTTCGTGAGCATGCTTACTTAAAGCACTAGATAGTAGGGGACAATTAAACAAACGTAAGAGGTTTTAGTTTTTATAACAAAAACAAATAAGTCTTCAAACCAAATTACTCAACTACGCTACATTGACAATTTTCTGTATTTGTGAATTGTCAACAACTGTGTTTAGTTACCTCACTGCTTTTCATTTACCGTTTAGCTCACCTCACTTCAGTTTTGTGCGTTAAGCTACGAGTTACTTACTACGAATGATGTAACTTGGCGACAAAATGAGTTTGACGTGAGCAATTCGTAACTTAATGCACAAAACTGAAGTGAGGTGAGTCAACCGGTAAATGGAAAGCAGCTTTAGCCACAGTATAAACCTAAGCAGTAGTTTCACTTAGTGTCGGCGCTTTTGATCTGTTGTCTATCAATGGCCGCGTTCAGAGTACGATCATGATACATATCAGTAGCGGTTTCCGCTACACAAAATGGCGACTGCTCCATTGTATGTTATTGATGTAGCGCCAATGTAGCGATGCGTTTCTGAAACGAATTGTCAACGGTTCCCAAGCCGTTTGGGAGCAGCTACGTAGCAGTTACGGACTCTGAACGCGGCCATTGTTTTGGCGGCTTTGCTTGCAACTAATAATTGCAAAATGAGTACGAAAATAATCTATATACTGAAGCAGATTGACAATTGACAGAAAATCGCACAACATATATCACTAATATCTTTGCTTAGAACAGAATGACAGAATGGAACAGCTTTGTAGGTTAGATTTTTGTTTGTAAACAAATTCAAATAGTTTTAGTTACAATTTCACCCACCTGTGCGACACTGCGAATGTCGGTTCCCTAGTGGGATACGTTTGAAACTCATGTTTCCGACGATGTGAAACTACTGCTTAGATGTATATACTCTGCCTTAGTTATCATGGTTCGATCGTTAGTTTTCTGTAGGCGACGCGCGACGGTGATTTTAGCACCAAGGAGACAGTCCTATGAACTAACAAAGTGACTTGACGGACGTGACTACGGTTTTGCTATACAACATTAGTAGGCCTAATACCTACAATAAGTTTCTACTTGCAAGGGAACACCGCCAACTGTCAAATTCAGATTTGCATGAGACCTTACAGACTGAAAGAGTACCATGGTAGAAATAATATGCATTTTTTTTCTACCCAAACGCCCGATTTAGAAGTAGGTGCAACTCCTTCAAAGTTTGCGCAATTTTTAATTTTTTAGGGATATCTTCGAAATTTTGACAGATATTAAAAAGCAGATTACATCGTCCTAAAGATGATATAATTTATCTATCTATCATACCCCCATTTTCTTAGATAATTTCTCTTTTTCTTATTTTTCAAAAAACAGCGCTGTTGTGACAAGCTCTTAATTTTAAATTTCGCGCCGTCGGTCTTGCGCCTTTTTATACTTACCTATTTAGACAAAGACATGAAAAAGAATTAAAAAAATGGCGAATGTACAGCACTTGTATTAAGACGTGTACGCAGTTTAATTAAAATTATTAGTAAATTCTACAAATTCGTGCATTATTCTTCACAAAAATACCTAAGCATACAGTCCACATACAGAAGAAACAAACGCTTGCAAGTAGAAAACAATGGTATATAACTAATGCCGAAGATTAAGAATAATAATTAAGGAATATAAGCATTTAAAATAACCAAACTTTTCTAAGGATATACATCAAATAATACAGTATTTTTTATTTTGGTTTTCCTCTCTTGTCAAATGTTTGTCAAACTATTTCTCAAAGCCATTTAACATCTTAATTAAGAAGATGCTGTGTATGTCAAATTATTTCTCCTTTACTCAAAACTATATCACATACTGACAGATATGTAAGAAGACTGAACCAAAAATGCGTTCTGAAACAATGAAAGAAAACTGGAGAAAAAACTGGTTCAAAGAACGAGTTCATCAAATCAACGAAAAAAAATTATTTATTAAATGACAAAGGAATTAATTGAGTAATAAATCATTCATCGTACTAATAAAACCAAAATCATTGAAATTGAAATGATAGCTTCATTGGGTGCATGAAATATGCTATTGTAACAAACACCAGTTTTGTTTTAACAACTTTATTTGGTTTACTGAATGAAACTAGCGGTCATTCATTAACCAAATAAATGTTATCAATTTTATGTATGAACTCCAGTAGAAGAATGAAGAAAGGCATCAATACGATGAATATTACTTGTTGATATGCTAATCGCAAATGCTTGACTTATCGCTATTCATAATCTTAATAAATTTTAGTTATTGTTAGAGAGTCAATTTCTAATTAAAATAATAAACTTAATTCTTTGATGCAATAATCGCATTTCATTCACTCAATTCACAGTTGAGTAAGCGTAGCAGCTTTATTCAATTGAATTGCAGTAAAAGTAATACTAAAAATGACAAGATTTATGTCAAGCATTGGTGATTACTAGTGAAAAGCGCTATTTAGGTTTTGGGCAAAAATTCGTTTTCTTTACTCTCAGTTCATAGGCTAATTATTCGGATAGGAGCGTGGGTTACTATTCAGTTCGATGTAAAATAGTATTTTATCGATACGTCCATGTATTTCCACTGCAGGTGTTCATCGATCTAATGTGTGTTCATCTGATTTTTATCGCTCCACTAGGCCAATTCAATTTCTGCACGCTTGTTCGCTATAAGACATCGGCTATTTCTATGGTCTGTAACTGTAGGTATGTATGCTCAATATATACAAAGAGCAAACGAAAATGTTTTACACCGTGGAACTAGGAATTGTATGCGTTGATGTACGCCTTTTATAATATCCTTTCTATTCTAGCCACGTTTTGCGCCAAAATGACGCTTTCCACTAGTAATTATCAAGAAGCATCAAAAGAAAATACCTAAACAATTAACCGTAAGAATGCCACCATGACAGGGGCTAATTGCCCATTGTGAATCACCATACAAGCAGAAAATAGAAAATAAGAATAGAAATGTGAATTTCTGCCTACCAAGCGTATCTCAAGTACTTATTATTCTCGATTTCCCACTGAGAAACCACGAGTTTATATGCACGCCCTCTACGGGCCAAACTCTCACTCAGTCAGTGACCGCGGTATAAGTCGATACTTCAAACACTGCCGTACACCCTTCATTAAGGTGTGCTATCTGTTCGTTCTTGCAATAAATTGCAGATCATTGAACTAACGAAGACGACATCATTTAATGCTTTATTGCGATCATATCGTGAATAATTTTATGAAAATTGTGCGTAAAAATAACAAATATATTCGTTCATATTCTTATTATTAACAAAATTATTGAACGCATGAAAATATAGTTATTATAACAAATATTATCCATGGATTTTTTTTATAATAAAAAAAATTCACTCAATGAAAGTAGATTACTGTGATATCACAACCAGAATTTAGTATAGGGAACGATATGGACTCTCTAGAACTTCTCCAATATATCGTTTCGCTGTCAAACCTCTTAGTCGACCGCCAGTTTAGGTAATTTAACTTAATATTTAATAATCCAGAATATAAAAATACTTCGACCAAGTAGCGGTAAATAGATATATTTTAATATTTTCGATAATCCGGTGTTTACATCTCGTTACGATCTTATCTCAAAACCGCAAACGAACATAACAGCTGGCGGTGTTTATTGCCGGCAGCAGGAAAAAAATATCAAAATTCTTTTCATTTATTTTATTTAGTAGAGCCGGATATTACAATATATTCCGTAAAAATTGTGTTCACATCATATTTTTCTATACTACCAAAAGCTACTCGAAAACTTCTTTCCCTTGTTTCATTGGTTCCTTTATTCCTAGTTGCTTTAGAAATTGATGTTGGGGCAGTATTAGCTAATACTTCGATTAAGTCCAGAGAAGTGCAAAAAGGCGCCACCCTGGTTTCCAGAATATGCTCAGCTCCCTGTACGAAGTGATACAAGTCTGTCATTGTGGATTTTCCTGGTTGATAAGCATTCTGGCCTTGATGTAGTGGCCGACATGGTAGTGCATGATCCCTTACTAGTCTATTTAGCAGTTTTCAAGAATGTTTAACATAAATGAGATCAGATTTATTAATCTCAAACACTTTGTCTCATTTGTCCCGTTTTGCCAGGTTTCGCAATAATATACATCCCAGCACGACACTTCCTCTGACTAACAGTTTATCATTATTAAAGTGATTAAGTTTTCCCCTGGTGAGGGTCTATATAGATCTTGTTATTAAAATGCTGCAATGATTTACTGAGAATTACGAAATCGTTCTGTCAATATTTATTAAGCTTTGAAAAAAAAAACAGTATTGGCTATATCAATGTAAATATTTACAAAAACGAAAGCTTCTAATACAACAAAACAATTAATTTTAATTGCCCAAGTTGCCAGCTTGGAATTTAACGCCTCCACGTGGCAGAATCGAACGTAATTTTATTTGCCAATTAATCGCGTAAAAATAGATCCAAGGGTGAGCGATTCGAGCAATTTAACCAATTAAAATATGACACGTGCCCGCGCGCGACGAAACTCTCCAGAACGTGCAGGAAATTAGCGAGTACGCGAACTTTTCCCTTAACATACCAACGGTCGCTGTCGTATCCGACCATACCGACGAAGAAGACGAAGAAAGCAGAACTCGGCGCTTTTCTATTTCGACGGCTGCGAGAGAGACGCACAGAGATCCGTAAATTATTTCCGAGGATATAGATAGAAGAGGGATTCTTCTTCGCAGCACACCGTTTTATTGGACGCATGCAAATTTCCATGGCAACCTCCTCGCTCCCCTGGCTTTCGCTGTCTTTATTCCTGAAAACAAAAACGATATGGATTTTTCAGTAAAATGCGCAAGTACTTCCTTTCGGCGCTTTCTTGTTTCTGCTTTCCGAGTCAGTGCAACGCACACTCGGTGCGAAAGGGTCTTCTTAACGCGGGATCTCTTGCAGAAGTTAGAGAATCACGTCAGAGTCAAGATTATGATTTCGCAACTTATGTTTTAGCTTAATAAGGAAATATTTATAAGTTGATAAAATATTTTTATGCAATTGCAGTAATCTGTTTGATATATCAAAAAACAATCAAAATTAAAAATTAGGTTAAATAATTGTTCTTGTTAATATAAAATTATATATAATTATAATATAATTATTTTCTTTAATGAAAAAGATTCCCCATAATTTTTTGGTCTATAGCTTATCTATAGCTGTATTGTGGCAGTGCAGAAAACGTTTCTTAAAGAAAAGAAAAAGAAAAAAAAACTTGCAAATTAGTGATAAGAAAAGAAGCTTATATGGATTTTTAAATCTTACCGACATCCAATACGATATGCAAATAATGCAGGCCTTCGTCTATTAGGGGAAACATGAGTAAAATAGCTTTACTTTTGTATAAGGTAAAATGTCCACCGTTAATGTTAAATTTATAATTTACTAATGCCATCTACTGAGTGACGAAATTAGCTGATTCAGTAGTTAGTTTACTAACAATAGGTGTATGTGTTTGTATTGTTTTTTAAAACGAATTAATTAAGAATGTTAAACTTTAATAAGATAATGAATTCGATGTTACTGTTTCTGTGGTTGAACAGCCAAATGTGAGCACAAGGCAGATACGCAGAAACGCTGAAATGGATGAGGTTACTATTCAAAGGAAATTGTTCTATCTAAAAAATAAATAAGATCACTTACAATTATCAACGAATCGTCAATTTATAGAGCGAGCGCCACTGCAGTTTTGTTCTGACGCTCATTCCGACAGTCTTTGAGCATAACTGATACCGGGAAAGTATTATCCAATACTCCCTCTACATCCAGGAATGTACACAGAAACTTCTTAGCGTGCAGAGTATGATCAACTTTATATGCGAGCTGATTCAAGATCGTCTTTGGGGATTTTTGACGATTGATATGCACACTGATCTTGATGTAGCGGCCGATGTGGTAATACATCATTCCTTAAGTGTCTGTCTAGTAGTTTTTCAAGAGTCTTATAGCATATTTGGTATCAATCTTCGGTTGGTCTCAGAAACCATCCCGAACCGTTTTGCCAGATTTTGCAATAAAAGCAACTCTCTCACTCTCCTGTTCTTTGGTATGTATCCCATTGAGGGTATGTACTTCCTCTGAGTAATGGTTTATTAGAAGAACCATGAGTGCTTTAAACTTCCATTAAATATTAAATTAATAATTTGCTAACGCCATCTACTGAGTAACGAAATAAACTAGTTCAGTAGTTAATTTCCTGATAACAGGTGTTATGTTCAGGTTGCTCTTCACAAATTGTTAATAATAGATATGAACAAACACAATTTGTGTAGTTAATCAATTGTGGCTTAATTAATGCTGGAGTATCTAAGGCGTTTTTAACTGAGTTTATTGTTATTTGGTTTGTCTGTGTTCTGGTGTCAATAATAAGAGTAATAATGTCTTTATATGTATATTTAATGCAGCAGATGATAGTAAATGGCCGCCATTTGAGTGGTGATTGAACTTTCATCTTTGACACGCATTCTTTATGATTAAAAAAAAAAGCTGGGACATCTGGTGTTCAATAATGAAGTAGAACTAGCGGGCGTTTTTCTGACGATACACTGTTGAAAATTTTAACACTTTTTAGACTAATTTAATAGTCAGGAGAGGTCCACACTCTCTTCGTGTTATTTTGTCGAGAACTATAGAAGTTTAAATTTGACGAGCAAAGATAGTCAAGTATTGTCTATTGCTAAGGGGTTATTTTGTCAACTGACAGGTGGAATTATAAAATACTTCTAGTCACATTTTATTTGATCTAGACTAGACAAATTTACTAGCTGTTTAACTAAATGAATGCGATCTATTGGGTGTTTTAACACCATTTTCTAAACACAACATCTTCTTAATATGCAACTCCTATTTCTTAGTGCTATAATATTCTCTCTTTACGACGTTTTCTCAATTATAAAATATGCAAAACCACTCATTCAAGTCTTGGTTTCAACTAACCGTACCAATTTTAAAATGTTTTTTTGAGAACCATTATAAATTAAGTGAAGTTTATGCTATTTGATTCAAGTCTAAACTAATTGCGTAAATAGATGCTCCCAATACATCTTTAAGATGTTGAAATTTTTTATGCCCACTGGAATTAACGTTTAATAACACGAGGTTACACTTTGCAAGTCAGTCACATTTGGTGGTTTGTTTGGATATGTTAATACGGAGAATCAAACACGAAAACAGATACACGTGCAATGCAGGTGGTGCGCATAATGCAATACTGTATTAGAATAGGTGGGGTTTCTATATTTCTATCCGAGGGAAACATTCTGATTGGTTGACGCTTCTGAATGTCTAGAAAAATAGTCAGTCCTCATATCTGAACAAAGAATTCACACGAAATTCTAGTAATTTCTGTTGTATTAAATACGCGTAGTCAACTCGTCTGGCAAAGTTTGGAAAAATCAACACTAAAATATTTGACTAGCGCAAAATTAACGCCAACACCGTAATATTTTCAACAGTGTATAATATCAAAGTAGCCGACAGAAAATGACCCTTCTTGACTTACATCTTCGCTGATCCATCCATCTGGGGTTTACGTATGATGATTATGGAAGCATAATGAGATTTTATGAGTGATGAATAGAAAAATTTACACAACTTTGGTACAATACAATCTAGATAGAAAATAATATATGGAGAGGAATTGTTGGGTGTCAGATTGTAGGCTCCTTTTTCGTCGAGAACAATTTAAATGGAGTACGCCTACTATTTTTTTGCAAATGGAGATGTTGGATAATTTACCACTAGATTTATGATGTGTATTATTATGCGGCACCAATGATAGATGATGATGATGAATGAAGGTACACTTACACACATACGAGAAGAGAGGCAGTTTAAATGTTAATACAATTTTTCTAGACAGGTGGATTGGACGCAGTGTAGTGCATTGAAATAGCTAGATCTAGCTAGATCTACAGATTACTAGCTGCGAATTCTTTTGATGGGTCTACGTAAAGGAATCAAAAGAGGGCGAACTATAAAAGAAAATATAAAGTGTAAATAAGGAAAGCATTTGCATTCGTTTTGCCCGAATTGTAGGAATTATTAATTATCTCTTGCAAAATCCTGCATGAGAAATTATAAACATACACTGAGAAAAGAGATTGCATTAAATGAAAAGTTTTATAACTTTTGGTTTTTATCATGCTCATCGAAAAGAACACCTTTTCTCAGAAAAGTGTTTATTTCAATTGAAAGTAGCGTGCTGTTTTGCCGTAAGACTATTTTCTTCTTAAGTACATGCTTTTCGACGAAAAGTAACCGTAATTAAATGGAATGCACCATAATTTTGATTAATATTTTATAAAGTCTTTATAACTGCTGTTTAACAATGTAACACCCCGCTATCACTAACGGGTTGTTTTAAATATATTGAACCTTATGGGTTCGAAGTAAGCGAGGTTACTAGAGGGGGAATGAATAAAACACCCGAGTAAGAACTAAAGGAAACTATATTATAAATAAAAAAAAACATCAAAACGCCATAAAATTACATTAAAACAAACAGCAAAAAAAAAAAGATATATAAAAAAAAAATATATAAAATTGAAGATTTCGAATATAAGTAAAAAGGGAGGCGATGAAATAATTAGACCGTAGAATGCAAGCAGAATAACTGTGCAGACTTACCTTCTTCCTTTCGGTTACACTTATATTTAAAGACAGGTAACCGAACAAAAGTAATCATATGACAAAAAACAACAAAAACTACTAACACTTATTAAACACAAACTAAAAAAAAAAAAATCTAAATAAGGATCACTCCGGAAAGTCCAAGATGTTCTCACGAACACCGATCCGAATTCTCTTTCCGAAAGGTCTTCAGGGTACTCTTATCCTCGTATATTACAAGATAGAAACAAGTGTAGATGTTCCTTCCATTCAACAATGCTTTATTTTCTTGTAAAACAATATACCGAAGACATCAACACTAGTTTCCATCTAATGACCATTGGTGTTTATCAGCACTTTTGATTTTTCTAGGATTTGCGAGTTCACATTAAAAAAAATGCCGATCTAGTGGCTGGCGTTGATCGAATGATCATACCGGAAATTGGTGTCGCGACTCACAGTTAATATGAGCTGCATAATTAGAACTTGAAATTGTTAAGACGAACGGGAATCGAAAACTACACCACTTGACGTATACCAAGAAATGAAATGGAAATATATAAAGAAGAAAATAATTTAGAATATACCGGGTTAATACAACAACATATTTTAGTTTCTTTTAAGTATTATTGAATTATAAACAGTATTTTAAATAAAAAAGCCCAACGTTTTGATTTATTTGCGTGGACGGAAAATGCAAACACCTGTATTCAAGCTGAGTGCTTTTTTACGCGGAAGTATTTTAGTTTTAATCATGTTCCCGCGTGCATAAGTCTCAGATACACAAACAAAAATGAACAAAAGTGAATATTTTTCGCGCGAGGTTAAAGAAATTTCAGAGATAATTGGAATCTTTTCGGTTAATGCTGATTTACTTATAACCAATGAACTTTACAGCAGTATATGGTGTTTGAAGGTTTTAAAACTGTTATACATGGGAAAAACGATCTTGTTATTTTCAACAATTTTTCATGCATTTTAAGTTACACTACAGTTACAAAATTATTACTTGGTTTAGGAATATTAAAAATATTCCAGTATTCAATCAAATAAATAATTTGGTTAGTAGATTTATTTGAAGCTAGCGCAGTATTTACTAATTTAACTAAATATTTACATGGAAGTAAAAATAAATATCAGTTTTTATTATCGTAAAGCAGTTTTCTCCCCATATAATACAGCAGATGACCAGATATACTTATGTGTAGTAGAGAAATTGTAGCATAGATGGCGCATCTCCTATTTCATTCCAGTAACAGATAATATTTCGCAGAAAATAGGCTGGAAACTACGATTGTAACATGCTAATCTTGTATATTTACCAGAACATCTGAGAGGAGTCATCGCCATCGAAAGGATGATTTCTTTAACGGCACACTAGAGGATGGTCACTGCGACCAACTTCCCAATACTACTAGGATTTACAACATTTTAACGGCAAATCCCTCCTTAGTGCATGGGTTTTTGGAGATAATTCATTTTAATTTTGATTAAAAATGATCACGGCATTTTGTTGTGTTTACGCTTAAGTCTAAAATGAATAAATGAATATAAGAAAAGGAAAAACCTCTTGAATCAAAATGCTTACGGTTTTCTGCCAACCCGCATGGTTTTCAAGCTCAAAATAAAAAGGACTTCAATCAACTATCAATATCTTTCACTTAAAAGAATGAACTGTTTCAACGAAAAATATATTATTTCCGAAGAAATGCGTGAATTTAAAATTATATTCCTTTTCAAGGAAACACCAAATCATGTTGAAAACGCAAAAACTTTTGATTTAATGTAATTGCTTTTAAATGAAAAGGATATTTCTCTCAGCGTAGGCATCACTGATCTTACGATCGCGTCATAAGTTCCAGTTTTGGTTGATAGGATAAGATTTTTGCCCTCAATTTTCTTACCCCATTGCTTTGTTTCTCTTCAAGAATCTCTTATCAATTTCCTACTCATTTTCACCTTTTTATGTTATTCTTACTCGTAATTTTGGTTAACTTTTTTCATATTTTTACTTTCTTTCTTCAGCATTAAACTTCGAATATTCGTTTTTATCAGTTGCCTCTGCTCTAATTTCTATGTATTTTGTGCTGCCATTGTTTATATGTCGTCCAAATTTGTTTTTTTTTTGCTCCTCAGTTCTTTGGATCTTGTTACCAGACCTAAATTGTCTGCTTATGCAATGCACTGCGTTTGATGATGGTAAATAGAATCTGTTGTTTGGCTCTTGCAATCTTTTACTATTATTTCCATAACTAAATTAAATACTATGCATGACTCCTCTATTGAAGAAATTGCTCTTCAAACAGATGGAAGAACAGCTAAATCAAATAGGTTCGACGGGGGAGAATCAGAAATATATCGATCTATGTAAAAAAAACATTTCTTCTTTTTCGCTCTTTGTACAGATACTTTTCATAGCATTTTGAGCCCAGAATCTCCAAAATACACAATATGCAACGCGATTCATTCAAAATAACGAAGGAAATATCAAATATAAGTAAGTAAGTAATATAATTACCTATTTACTTTGAGGAAATTTTGTATTGCCAAAAATATTTTTAAACGTACTGCTGTGTACTGATGATACCAGCATAAACGCAAAATGAAAAGTAAAAAAAAAAAAATGAAAATTTAAATTTACTAGCTCAGCGGATAAAATTTTAAAAGGGCGCAAAAGAATATCTACTTTCAGGGTTACTCTCACAATTAAACTAATCATGAAAAATAAAATGTGGGCGTTTGAAAAATTGACTTTCTTTAAAATCCCCAAAGATTGAAATGGTTGATTCAAAAATAAAAGAACAGAAATTTAAAATGACATTAATAATCATAAATTTTATTTTTATAAAAAAAAAAAAAAAACATTTAAATACAATTATGCAGGAAAAATAAAACCGTGAATTTAAGATTCTGGCCAAAAACAAAAACTGCATGAATCTACAATTAAAAAGGACGATGCAAATCCTTTAACAAACAAAAGACAAATTTGTTCTAGAAGAAAATACAATTTCACAAAAAATCCATGTGGTCTCAAACTTTAAACACACTAAAATAAATTTAAACGTCGACAACACAAGTATAAATATTGAAATTTAAACACAAGCACAAAGCTTTTTTTCACCTACACCGAGGTGATTAATTAAAAAAAACTAATTTGAAAACTAAGAAACGGATAATTAAACTCTTTAAACTAAAAAAACGATATCTTCTAGAACAATAAAAAAAAATAACTGATCTTACATCCGACTTGCGTACACATACAATAGCAATTATTTAATGAGTTCCTAGATGGACGATTTAAATATCAATTTAACGAACTACATTTTAAATAAAATGAAAATACCAAAATGGCATCAAATAAAATAAAATAAACTGTACTCACGCTCGTCAATCTGGTAACTGAGTGCCCCTGGGTAACACGGTCGCATATATACAAAATTTACAATTGCATGCCAAAGCAGCGCATGAATCGCAAAGAAAATTCTAGCATGTAAACTACAAAATATACAATACTGATGAACGCAATATAATAATAATAATAATAATAATAATAATAATAATAATAGTGGCTTTATTGTGCATTCATTATAACAAAATGGAGTACAAATTGCAACAAAACAACAAGAAATGAAAGCACAATCCCAGGGCGAGGCTCAGTTACATAATGAATATGTGAACTGCTCTTACCTAACCCTGATGAATTGAACAAAAATAAAATGTGACATAAATGCCTATATACTAAAACTTAAAATACTAAATTGTGTGTGCACGTAAGCCAATAAAGAAAAACATATTTATTATATAATTAGAATATATAACTATATAAAATTCAACAAAGCTGTATAGAGAAAAAAAATAAAAAAGAGAGAAGGAGAAACTGCAGTAACTAATTCTAAATGTAAACGTTTAACTAAATGTAAAGTAACGGTGTAGCGCATATTAACGAGATCACCGAGCTAGACAAAGCATGGATTTTAATTTTGATTTAAATTGGACCACTGTGCACATCTTCAAATCAGAAGGAAGGTCATTATATTTTTTATATATTCCGAATGAAAAAGATCTTTCAAACAGAGCGAGTCTATGTGGTGGCGGAGATATAAGACCCCGGAACCTCGTAGTTAGATTGTGCACATCCGTTCTAAAACGTATTTTGTTATATAAGTATGGCGGACATTAGTAGGAAAGAATTTTATGATATAGAGTTAACGTTTGTAATATTCTTCTATTTTTCATATTAAGCCATCCAGTTTCTACTAATTTATGTGAAATATGTTCATATTTTCTAATACCGTGAATATATCTCATACAAGCATTTTGTATCTTTTGGATACGATGACTTGTAACAACATCCAAACAAGCATCATATACTTCGGCGCAATACATAAAACGTGAGAGGACATACGTATCGCAGAGTAATCGTTTGATATTCCTGTTCAGAATCGCGCGGAAGGGATATAGTTTCTTTCGGTTTGAATATGATGACGCAATGTAATTAGATATGTGTTCACGAAAACGGAATGAGTTATCAAGTGTTAATCCCAAACTTCTAGCACTGTTAACAATGGGAATTTTTGTGCCGTTGATATTTACATCCAACACTCCACTCAGTAAGTTGACAACAAATATGTACAATTGACTGAAATTAATATACACAACTGAACAATCATTAAATTTAACAAACAATTCTATTAACAAAATCTTTTCAAAATAAAATATTAAAATTGTGGAAACTCTATCATTACATTGATAAAGATGATTTGGAATTAATAAAAATACAAATTTGAATTTCCGGAAACCCGGGTGCCAGACCACAGCAGTACCTATAGAATTTTCCTTTCCTTTAGAATTATTTTATAAGATATAATGATTCATCTTTCAATTTTAATATAATTATACAGTAAACACCTTCCATTAGTAAAAATTAAGATAATATTCGAAAGAGAGTAGTATTCCGAGACAACATCCGAGAACAAAACAAAATACATTTTAGCATCTCGGACTCTTGTTTTCCACGAGACTCGCGAAGCACTGTCCTCCCGAGATAAAGAGGGAGACAGACCAGTTATTTCTGTATCCCGTCCAATGATGTAAAGACTCCGTCCGTCGGCACGGGAGGGTAAACCAGAGTTTTAAACGTAATTCCTCTCGCTTGACTGGTCCGCGTTCGTCCAATCAATGCGCCCCACCCCCGCGCTCTGCCGTCTCCCATTCTAATGCGACGACCAGAAATAAACGCCGCTCCGTTGACGTAGACGCTTGAAGCCGTTTTCGGTCTATGTTATTCGTTTAATTAAATCTAATTAATTGTAATTAGCGAGGACTAGTGATGGAGGGAAAAATCGCCTTCTAATATAACCTTTTACATAGCCACGTGTCGGAAACAAACGAACGATGCAATAGGGTATTATTTTTTTGCAAAATAAATCAATAATATTGTTACCCTGTAACATACAATTAGCCTTACTATATTAATGATATTTTAAGTTATTCAGGGCACAGGAATTCCAAAGGAAGAAAATTATTGAAGCTTGAACAATTATGAATGAGAATTTTTACTCATGGCTAACTTTACAACTGGTCATGAAAGAAACCAATATTTCAACTCAGTTAAAATTCAGAATGCTAATTGTCTTTCCTAACTTTGGATCACTTAAAACTTCAAAAGAGTTTCACTTTCGATAGTGTCTTTTTATAATCTTTATTACTTTTTCTCTACATTTCTTTATCTTCTTCTACCCAAAAAATTAAGTTTCAGATATGTACAATATATATTATATAATTTGTATATATATACAGCCTGAGCTTTTTCCGATGTTCTAAAACTAGCTCAGAGGCAATCAAATGTGGGAAGAATTGCTGTTTTATGAGCTCAATTAAATGAGCTTTTTGGTTCTTTGAAAAATGCATAGGTAATTAGATATCTAAAAAAAAATGTTTTTTTTTTGTTATTTCATTTGGTGCTTGTATAGGACTAATATTATTGAATTTAGAGATGTTGGAAATGCGAGCTAGACCGAAATAAAATAGAAAAATCGCTTTAATTTGTTAATTGTTGATGATGTAAATGCCTTAAACAGACACTTTGCGGCATCACCGAATCCTTCTACCGCTCCACCTGTTCGTTATCCTACTTGTAATTTTGGTGCATATAAATTCACTTTTCAAACACTTACACCTTTAGACATAACTGTCTCGCTGAATAACCCTAGGCTCGAACGCATGCGGTATTGATGGTCTGGACATGGGAATGATCTGTGTTCCCTTGTTAATGGATTATGTGGTACATATATGCAACGTTTGCATCGAAACATCCACGTATCCCTCATTATGGAAATCTGCTCTTATTAGACCAATTCCTAAAACATCCAATATCGAGGGATTTAAGGACCTTCGTCCGATTAGTATATTGCCGGCTTTCTCAAAGATATTTGAACGATGTCTAGAACAACAGTTACAACTCTTTGTCAATGAGGCACAAGTGTTACCCGTGTGCCAGTCAGGATTTCGATCGGGACATAGTTGTACTACTGCTTTGACTCACATTGTTGATGATGTTTTGCGGGCAGTCGACCGCGGTGAAATTACTGTACTTGTGCTGCTAGATTTTAGTAGGGCCTTCGATAGAGTGAATCACGACATTTTGCTATGTATATTGGACTCTATAGGTGTGGAAGCATCTGCCTTATCTTTAATGAAATCCTATCTAGGCGGCAGAGTGCAGCAGGTTGCAGTGAATGAACGTTTGTTTGAGAAAATAAACATCTCTGCAGGGGTTCAACAAGGAGCGATCCTTAGTCCGCTTTTGTTCTCTATATATACAAGTAACCTCCCAGCTGCAATTAAGCATTGCGAATACCATATGTACGCTGACGACACGCAACTATATCTATCTTTTAGCCCATCTCAATATCTCGAAGCTCAGCGTCATATTAACGAGGACTTACATGATCTGTCCCTGTATTGCGATGAACATCAGTTGCAAATTAACCCTCTGAAAACCCAAATGATAGTTTTTGGTCCAAAAACATCTCGTCAATTTATACATTCTTCGCTGGATGTTTACATCAAATCAAATAGAATTGCTCCTACCCATTGTGTAAAAGACCTTGGCCTGTTTGTGGACTCGTCCCTATGTTTTAGAGAGAACACCTCCCACCTCATCAGAAAAGCAGTGCGTGCACTCAAATCTGTATTTATACACAGACATTTGTTTGATGCTCCCACCAAGTATATCTTGTGTCAGACGCTTGTGTTGTCTCACTTCAATTACGCGGACATAGTTTATTCTAGTTGTCTTGCAAAGCGTGAGGAGTCGAGGATACAGCGCGTTCAAAATAGCTGCACCCGCTTTATATACAGTATGCGAGGTAAACGAGGAGTTACTGGCAGACTGAGGCATACCGGCACATTGAATATGGCTCACTTGCGGCTCTTGCACTCTGCACTATCTTTTGTAAAAGTCCTGAAATATAAAAGACCCGCATATCTCTATAACAAAGTTAGATTCAGATATCAATCGCATAACAGGAATACTCGTCATAATAATCTTTTGTCAATTCCGAAGCATAGGAATGAAATTTTTAAGCGCAGCTATTCCTACAACGTCGCAAAGGTACTGAATAACCATGTACTACCGACTATGAACGTCGGTATGCCCATCTCCCGCATTAGATACCAACTCAAACAAAATTTTGTTGGCCATACATAATTAAAACTTATAGTAAATGTGCACCTAATTTCAATAATGTTTGTAAGTTATTGTTTGTTTTTTTTTTTTGTTTTTATTTTACATTCTTTTAGTTTTAGTTTAATATAGGCTAAAGGAAGAACGCCGACTGCCATTACTATTAATGCAGGGCGATTAGTCTTTTTGGCATATTTATCTGTTTTTTATATTGTATCGTAATTATGTTGTTGTATTTGCTCCAATTGCCAATAAATACTATTATTATTATTATTATTATTATTATTATTAAAGAATTCGGTACATTTATTAACTTGCACCTCGTACTCGGAAGACAACTCGTTCTACTCTATGGATTAAATCTGACTGCATCACGTCTGCAGATATAAACACAGACATCTTTTAGAAACGAGATCACATGGCTTATTTTTGTACTGAAACAATACAATGTATTGACAAAAATACTCCAATCTGTGGCACTGGTAATACTGCAAACCTAGACCCGTCACCACAAACTGCACTAAACTAAACGTACTGCTGTGAACTGATTGTCCAAGCATATAAGTTTAAAGAAATAAAAAATGACAAAATTAATTTAGCTAGCTCAGCAAATTTGAATTTAAAAGGGCGCCAGAGATTCTTACATCTTAGAGTAACTTTCATTAAAAGTAAAAGTGGGCGTTTGAAAAATTTGACTTTCTTTAAAATCCCTAATAATAGAAGTGGCTAATTCAAAAATAAAAGAACTATTTAAGATGATATTTAAAATCATTAACTTTTATTGTAAAAAGAAAAAAAAAACATTTAATACAAATTACAGGAAAAATTAAAACCATGAATATAAGATTCTGGCAAAAAACAAACCTGCATATGACTCTACAATTAAAAAGGACAATGCAAATCCTTTATCAAACAAAATGGTGAATTCGTTCTAGAAGGACTTTTTATAGCACAAAAAATCCACGTGGTTCAAAAATCCAAAGCAAACTACAATTTTATTAAATCAACGTGGAGAACAAGTAAAATCAAAATGAAATTAAAATACAAGCTCAAAGCTTCTCTTCACCTACCCGAGGTGATTAAAATAAAATTAATTTGAAAACTACAAAAAAACGGAACATTTAAACTCTAAACGCGATCACTTCTAAAACGAAAATTATAAGGAGCCTTACATAAATATTGTGCACAACGATATAACACCTATTAATTGAGTTGCTAGATGGACGATTTTAAAATTTCAAAAGAACGAACTACATCTTAAAATTAAAATGAATTACCAAATACGGTAACCAAAAACTAAAACAAAACAGACCACGCGCTCGTCCGTCTGGTAACTGCCGCGGGCCTCTAGGTAACACACTCATATATATATAAAATTTACATCTGCGTGCGATGAAGCCGCAACGCATCGCAAAGAAAAAACTAGCATATAAACTATATACAATACTGGTACACGCAAAATGTACAAATAAATGAAATTAACTTTACACAACTGAACAAATAAAATAATACTAACAATTAAATCAATTAATAAAATCCTTTCAAAATAAACAAATATTAGAATAGCGGAAACACTATCCTTGCTCTGACAAAACCAATCC
Organism: Protaetia brevitarsis; assembly: GCA_004143645.1. Taxonomy (NCBI): domain Eukaryota; kingdom Metazoa; phylum Arthropoda; class Insecta; order Coleoptera; family Scarabaeidae; genus Protaetia; species Protaetia brevitarsis. Next base: position 43,760 of record RXPK01003179.1, read on the forward strand.
GGACTGAACAAAAATACAAACTCAAATTTCCGAAACCCGGGGTGCCAGTCCATAGCAGTACGTTTCAATAGCAAAGCTATTATCATCACCAGAAACACTAAACTGAATCCAGTTTAGTGCAGTTTGTGGCGAGGGGTCTAGGAGAAGTTTGCAATACAATGTATTGCTACTAGTTCAACAAGAGAAAAGTAGCAAAGGGGAAAAGCTTTTTATCTAAACTATACATGACTTTGTCAAAGGCAGAAGTACAGAGACTGCATTAATTAAATAATCAAAATTCTTTTGATTTCTGTGCCTTTTGATCTTGCGATTACACCGTCATGTGTGGTGAATCAAAAAAAAATACGGACAAATCGTACGGAGTTTTCGAGGTAGAATCCGAATCTGTGATAAAAAAATAGGGATGCCTATTCAAGATTTTTCAAGATACTAAAATTTTGATTCGACATTTTTTTCTGTACCATGCGTGTTTCTCGAGATATTACAAAATTCCAGGTTAAATGATGCACCCGGTATAACATATTGCTGTGTACTGAATATAAAAAATGAACTTGCAAAATGAACATCAAAAATTAAAAATTAAATTGGCTACCTCAACGGATAAAAAATTTAAAGGGCCCTAAACAACAAATAACTTCAGGTTACCCTCGCGAATTAAAACTTGAATCTAACCACGACAAGTAAATTGTGGGTGAAAGAAATCTCACTTTCTTAAATTACCCCAAAAATTGAAAAAGGTTTAAATAAAAATAGAAGAACAGTTTTAACCCAAAGATGCTAAATAACAATCAAAAATTTATTATAAAAAAAAAACAAGTTAATTACAATTTGCAGAAAAAAAAAAACCGTGAACAGAGAGTTCTGGCCTAAATCAAAAACTGCAACTGATTCTAAAATTCAATAGGGCAATGTTTTCCTATATCAAAGCAAAAGATTAATTTGCTCAGGAAGATAATCGTAATTCTTACAATTTCAAACCACGTGGTTTCAAAGTAAAACAAACTAAATTAACCGTGGACAATTTCTAGTAATTAACAAAAGAAAAATTCTTTGTGCTTGCATTTTAAACCGAAGAAAACTACTAGAATAAACATTGAACACCATGAGCTAATAAAAGATATCTTAAAGAGTGAACCCTCTGTTCTCTTTCTTTAATAAGCTTAAATATAAACTTACAAAACGATTTTGGAAAATGTTGGAAAATTATGTATACAAATTACCAATTAAATATTCTTTTACAATACACCACATTTATGAAATTCAACCGTCTGTATCTACAAAATAATTAAAAATGAATGTTTTTTTTTCCAATTTATGTAGTTTGCCAATCGTTACAAATAAAAAGGATTCCGCAAAAATTACAACATTTGTTTATTTTTCGAATTTTGGCAAATAATTAGGATACTAGAAACCAGTGTGCCTCGTTGGCGTATAACGAGCCGACGCTTTCCAGACTACAAGTTCTGTTGTCTTCTACTTGCACTAGTATTAGGAATCGAAACCGGTTTTATGTAAAACTGTTCTTGGATGTGGCAATTAATCCCCTTCAAAACAAAAACCGGTTTTTAAAATTGATTTTCAAAACCGATATTTAAAATCGGTTTTCAAAATCTATTTTGAAGCGGTTACAATTTTTTTCCTTGTGACATATAGCTATATTTAACATTCATATACCTGTTATGCAATTTTGAAAGGTATAACTGCAAAGTCGTAAATTATTTAATGGACATTATGCCCATTTCAAATATAATCGTGAATAAGGTATGTATTAAAAGAATAATATTAACAACATTTGGTGTGAAGAAGAAAGTCAAGAAAGAACCGGCATTTATAGTATATTAACAATATATTTTTGCATTTAAAATACACATCTATACTTTAAAAATGCAGACGTAAATAACTACTATTTCTAAAGATGGCGAAATGTTTATTAAATAATTTACGACATTACAGTTAAACCTTTCAAAATTTCATAACTGATATATAAATATTAAATATGCTTTTATGTTACAATGCAAAAATTTATTACGGTTTCAAAGCAGCCATTCTAAAAACTCATTTTAAAACCGATTTTAAAACCGTTTTTAGGAAAAAATCGGTTAACCGGTTTCTGATATCTAGCGATTTCCGCTGCACTGACTGCCACCACCAAAATTAAATTCCTCAATATTTACATTCACAATCTAAATCCGTTTATATTCATGATAAATTAGACAATGCCGGACATATTAAGTGTCAACGAACACAAGAAAAAATATTGCCTTTTATTCACATAATTTGTTCAGTTTTATTATACATATAATCATTATCAATCCGTTGATAGTTAAATAGAACTTTGTTCAAACGGGCTTGCTTAAGACTAGAACCAACTTCGCTGAACGCGTCAACTTTTGCACGTACGCACACAAACACTGCATGCCGGGAGCGACACGATGTTTAATGTATGAGGCGCCGTCGTTCAGCCGTTTTGTCCCATTATGCGGGGCTCTTTCAAAGTAAGTAAAACGAACGACTGCGACACCTACAAGGGAACGAAGTTTTTATTAATTCCATTAGAAGGTCGCATATTTATAGTTAATTAAAACCGGGTAAGCGCGTCCGTCCGTTTGCTTATGGAGATGATGGCTGAAAATGAAATGAAATGAAAGTGAAACTTCTTAAAACGCGTTTTACTTTTTTTAGATAGTAGTAACTGCATTGATAAAAGAAGGTAAATGTAGCTGGTAGAGGAATATCTTTGTGTTTCATTTAAATTCTGTAAAGAATTCATAATTTAAGTATATTAACCCTTTCAGACTGGTGTGCATTTTTGTATACATCAATACTTGAATGTTTGTTATACATTTTTGGCTTTATGGAAGTTGTGATTGTTTATACATCATAATGAAAATCAATTCTGAACATTAGTAAATACTTAATCAATTAATTAACAGTAAGTTATTTATAAATCAACTAACTAAACAATTTCTAATTTTTGTCACGCTAGCTTATATACGTTCCACAGAGGATGTTTATAGCAGCATGTTTTTTTGTCCAAAGAAAATAAATCAGGATTGAAAGAGTTAAAAGAAGGGAAAAGTAATATATCACCTGTGTACAAGAAAAATGACAAAATATATAGAAAGTGAGGATTTTGAGTTGCATTACTATTTGGTTTTCAGACATGTGCAATATTCATAAGAAATAGCAGTTTATTTGCTATCATCTACCATTAATGAAACAATAACTACGTTGAATAGATTTACACTTTACTAATTTTAAGTATGACAGCTGTTTCGCCGCACAGCGTCTTCGTCAGATAGGCACTTTATTTATGAAAAATTAAATAACTGCAAATCATTCCAACCCCGTGCTCCACCTAAAAAAGGTACTACACGAGGCTACCTATTCTAAGTACTATATGGATTCCATAACAATTGAAATGTTCCTACTCTAACTAAGTAATTTTCCTATGATTGTTAATAACAAAAATATGATATAGTAGCCTCGCAATTATATGAATACTACTTTATGTGAAATACTGAAATATGAGAAATGTGATCAGTTCACATAATCGCGAGTCTACTGTAAATCGGTCGGCTATCAGTTGTTATTAAATGCGCTCATGGGAACGGCTTTCGATATCTCCCAGCATTCGCCAAGGACATTGATTATATATAATATACTTTTATAATATCAATGGCCGCGGAGTAGGGGGAAAACCATGGCAAAAACCTTACTCTGGGAGGATCTGGGAAGAAGTCGCAGCCCTAGTTACTGATAGATGGCAAATTATTGTTGTCCTTCTGCGTTTTGAAGAGGCAGCCTTCACGTTCTCTCAATTCCGACAGCTGTACCGTCTTCAGATAGCTGCTCTCTTCTACACATCATAAAAGAAGTAACAACCTAAAAGCAAATAAAACAATATGAGTACCAATTCTAATATTTAACTTAATTCTAATTATTCTAATCAATAATAATTAAATTAAAGATTTATAACGTAAATATTTATTTATATAACCATGTCAAAATCACAAATTAACAGTAATTTATACCACCAAAGACTATAAAATTTTCATCCATAAATACCTCGTACCCGAATAACTACCGTAATATCATGCTGTAACCTATCTAGTTCCTTAGCAGCATTACTAAAACTTTCCCATCATTCGATTGACTCATTACTCATTATTTCTAATACCTATTTCGCGTCGCGGCCAATTTAACCCCTTAGTTAATAACCTAACTTCCATGCGCGACCACCACTCATCAGTGAGTGGATATTCAAATAAAACATGCCCCGCTGTATCTACCTAAATTGAATATTTCTAACAAGCATGTGTGCTTACGAAACCGTCGATATAATAGGTCGTTGTGTAACCAATGTAATAGTTGGTATTTTGAATCCAAATACACCTCATACGATAGCTTTCAAGATTACGCATCAGATTAATGCTGAAACTATCCAAAAACACTATTAATGAAAGTTTAGAAAATGTTCTTCAATTTGACCAAAATCAAAGGCAACATTTAATAAATGCCATAAAATACTTTGAACAAAGTAGCATTAAATTAAATGATGCTGTAAGTTTGTTAAATACGATTATATACAATTTATGTGGTATTGAAGACAATTTGGAGTTTCGCCTAAAGGACAAGTACGCCATGTTTTTGGAAGAAATAAAAATCTAATTGAAAGGTATTGCTTACTTTTGCGACCTTTTAATTACGCGCCTTTGTGATGTAGAGCGGTTCTTTTCAATATTTAAGGATATATTGACGTCCAAACGGACAAATTTTACCGAAGAACACGTAGAACAAACTTTAACTATGAACGCAAACTACACATTCTCTGAAACTTAAGTAATTGCAACACCTTGAAAGAGTCACAAAGCTGAGATTTTGGCAAGTTTCAAGTAATAAATCATAACTACCTGTTTTCAGTAGTAAATCATAACAATTAGAAAAGAAATCCCAACAATCAGCAAAATCTATCAATAAAATGTTACCTATCCACGGTTGTTTATGCACTGTCTAACTTTGCAAATCATGCTCTGGACGATATGATCAATGGCATCTTGTGGGATCTTATCTCAGGCTTGCTGTAGATGACGACGAAGTTCCTGCAAGGTGTTACGCCTTATCTAGCGACCCATCATATTCTATACATGCTGGATCGTGTTTAAATTCGGAGAGCGAACAGAGCAGGGGAGAATTTCAACTTCCTCTTATGAAATTCTGCCAGATGTAGGCGACATGATTATCGGCGACATTTTACAGGCACCCAGTTGTTTTGTTAAAATTTTGGCTTTGTGATTGACCTTCTTCAAGGTGTAGCAATTTTTTTGCCACGTAGTTTATAATCTTTATTCCTAAAATCATATTTTATTTCTATACATTTTGAGAAATTGATATGCATGTTAATAAGTACGCGATAACTATATTATTTATTAGGATTGCCCTGCTATTTAGGTGCTTTTGCTACTTCTATGGAATATCTATTACAGCGATGCAGTGTGTGAGTCATACTTAAAACTTGCAGGTCTTTACTTATTATACTATACTGGCGGTGATTTATCATTAATATAAAATATAACCTAGATTATTGCCATATTACTTTTAGTTTTAAAATAAGTATAAAAGCAGATAACCTAGATTATTGCCATATTACTTTTAGTTTTAAAATAAGTATAAAAGCAGATAACAGTTTTGACACACGGCGAAACCCGCAAGAAGCTGTTAGTTATAGTTAAAGCAGATAACTTATTACATTAACTGTATTAGGTTTGACCCTGACTTTTCAGGTCAGCGAGTATCTAAATTATGTTTAATATTTGTACCAAAACTGAAAATTCATATTTCCAAATTCGAATAGATTGTTTTCCCGTTTCATTCCAGACAATACACTATCCAACGATTCATCAGATCCATCCATTGTGCTCTAACCTCTATTAAATTATTTTTTAATTGATTTTCGGAAACAGATTCGCGATTTCGTTTCCATTTTCGGCGAATCAGGGCGCGAGTAACAAACATCCGCTTTCACGTGTTTGCGCGGGTGGAGAGCGAAAAAGAGAAGAATAGATAAATGGGGAAAAAAGAGCCCCTGCTATACTGTTATAATGAAACGATCAACTTCAAATGTATTCATTAGCGAGGCGATAATATTAAAACCGGGGCGGCGCGGCGGCCGGACGAGGAGTTAGCGATTCGGAGAAGCGGATCGTCCCCACGAGAACGATTTATTAAAATCTGGATTTAATCTGGATTCGCCGATAAAGTAATGGGGTTTTATCGGCGAGAGCAAATCGGCGATTTATTTACGCATATATACCTAGCGTGCGTACTGTAAAATGCAGTGCTCTCAGAGAGTATCTGACAAAAATTGTATCGTATGGGTTCTTGTATTAAAAGAAACACAATAACTTGTAATTATTCATTTATAATTATAGTAAATGCGTAAAACTGTGAAGAAGCAACATTAAAGTAGCATCAAATCACCAGTGCGCACTAAGAAAAATACTGGACGTGGTATGAATAAACTACATTCATTGAGTTTTTTCATTTTCATCGATAGAACGAATTGTGTCATTGTTATGATAAAATATTATTTTTGCGCCTCCGTCCAGAAACACTCATTTTGCCGTATGTGTTGCCGTACTTCAAGGCAGGCAAAAATGTCACTAAAGGTTGGCCACACTAGATTCCACATAACAGACGTGTAATAAATTGTCCATTAAGCTACTGTTCTACCATGCTAAGATGAACTGATGTCTTCATTGCACTTATTATTGATAAATAGATATTAAACTAGAGAGAAAATTACAGAAAAAGATTTATTCTCGGAAACGTCCAAATACTAAGGTATGTAATATGTGTGCCAACTTGTACTCTCAACTCCCTAGTGTCTAAATTTCTTTTCTATTTCCAATTCAAAATTAAGATTTGTCGGCCCAAAAAACATTGTGTATCACACGGCCAGAAACTCTTTTGCGAGTATTCGTACTGTGCTCATACTCAAGCTGTACTCGTACTCGCAAAACTGTAGTTTTTGGCCTAGTGATACAAATAACTACTGCAATCTTTAATTAAGCAAACAAGATTCATTAGTGAAATTAATTAGTTTCTATTATTATAATAAATCATTGTACATTAGTCCTTGAATAATATTTTTATGGTAACTATATTTTCATACATTCAATAAATAATTTTATTAATAATATCAATATGAACGCACTAAAGTATTAAATGATACCTTTGTCGTTAGTCAATTGTTTGCAATTTATTAGAAGATCGAATAAATAGCATACCTTAGAGAAAGGTGTACGGCGGTGATTTAATTACCTACTTACACCGTAGTCACTGACTGAGTGAAAGTTTGGTGTATACTCCCTAGATGGCGTGCATTTAAACTCTGATGTCGAGTCGAGACTAATACTTGAGACACGAAACTGCTGAAAGTAAATTTGCTTATGGAGAGCTGATAAAAATGTTTGGTAGGTAGACAGAAACTTACACTTCAATTCCGGTTAATTGTTTAGGCATTTTCTTTTGCTTTTGGTAATCACCAGTGTTTGATAACAACCTTTTAGTATTACTTTTACTGCAATCCAATTGAATGAAGCTGTTCAACAGTGAATTAAGTGAATAAAATGCGATTATTACATCAATGAATTAAGATCATTATTTTAATTAAAAGTATACTCTCTAACATAAACTAAAATTTATTAGGTTGAAGAATAAATGAATGAGGGTTTAAGATGGAAATCTCATTATTAACGTGAAGATATTTGCTAAATTGTCGATCTGAAACTACAATATGTATCCATAAAGGACAACAATAATTGTAGGACAACTTTAAGCCACTAAACTTGCGCATAAAAAAAAACATATGTATGCTAATATCTACCTAGTGTTACACACGTTTTTAATGCCACCTAAAATTTATTAGAATTATGGATAGCATACATTAAGTAAACCAAACAAAACTGGTGTTCGTTACAACAATAACATATTTCATTGAGCTAAACAAGCTACCATTTCATTCTCAATAATTTTGATTTCATTAATACAATGAATGATTTATTACTCAATAAATTCTGTCGTCATTTAATAAAATCTTTTTTATTGATTTGATGAACTCGTTCTTTGGATCAATGTTAATGCATTATTTCATGTGAATAATGCACTGAGAAAAAGAATAGTACTGACAAGTAAATATTTAGATCCCCAGATAAAAATTATACTAAGCACAGATATTATGAGTATTGAGGGTAAATAACACAAGATTTCTGTTAAAATATTTGCTACAATATTTCGTTCATATTATACCAAATATTCAAATAATATTGCTATTAATAAGTGGGACATTTGCAACAACGAAATTGGTAAACTGCATATTCTAAATGAACTAGTTACTAAGTTAACATTTTACTTGTCCCAATAAAATAAGATATGTGGTTTTTAGAGTTTTTCTATGACACATGCGCAATCAGCTTATAGCAGCCAAATTGTTACTTGCCCTTAATATAATATGCCCCCCTCAATAAAGTCTGAATGATGAATAATACGCTTACTATTTGTAGATATACAGTGAGTAGTCATAATCCTTATTGATTCTATTATAACTCTTTCTTAAAAGCTGAAATATATTCTCAAGTCCCCAATTCTTTAAATTATCTACAATTTTCATTGTAGGTTTACAACAAACATTAACACAATTCAACGGTTAAACAAGAAAAGACAAAACTGCCAATACCTACGAAGGTGCGAAGTAGATAACGTACTAAACGTACACAAATGTGTGCAAGGCAAGGGCGCGTATGACGCAAAATTTAACGACTTTAATCGAGCGAATACATTCAACCCCCGAAGTTATGCAAATAAAAATATTTTAGATCCCAATAACTAAATTAATTACCAGTAAAAACACATAGAAATACATGAAATTTATTTGCATTAAGAGAGTTGTAGCATAGCACTAAATGTAAGTATATTTAAGATACGTAAACACTATACTTCTCTCTAAAATGCGAGTTTAGAGATTTCTATTTGGTTACTCCAAATTAAGTAGTATTTGCAACAGATTTTTATTTTTATTCCGATAACTAAAATATACTTTTTCCAAATATATAAATGCCAAACTCAAGTTATTTGAACGATTTTTCTCAGTGTGATTTCTTTCGTTGTTTCAGGACCCATTTTTGATTCAGTATAGTATTATATTTGAAAATTATTAATATAATATAATACTAATTAAAACATTCATTTATTAAAAAGATCTGTAGAATAGATGTTTAAAAGATATCCTTCATATTAGTTTTCTTTGTCATGGTGTTATGGTGTTTCATTAGTATAGTATAATATTGGTCTGGATACTCTTTCATTCGACTGTACATTCGACGAGATAAGAGATATATTGACTGAATGAGTTTTTTGGGACGCGTGCCTGCCACGTGTCCTTAAGGATTATTACACATTACATATTACTAACGCTCAACGGCGCGCCCTCTGAACGTTTCCGGCAGAAATTACTTCACGCACAAAATGCTCCCTCAACAGGAAAAAATGCGAAAAAATAGTATGGGAACCACCAGCCACGCTGCAGTCGTAAATATCTTTTTTTCTTTTGTAAAGTCATATTAAGTATTGGGCACGTGACACGTGACTGACGATATTAAAAATCATTACGTCTTACTGATAAACATATAATAATGATTTGTATATACGAATTTAAATTGAAGCATTTTCCTCTAAATTTTCGTAACACATATTGTTTTGTTTATTTTATTCATTTTAAATTTTATACCATAATGTAAAAAGAAACTATTGAAATTACATGTAAGATCGTTTGTAAGTTGCCTGCGATTTTGCAAGTAAATTTACTTCATCGGGAAAAATGTTCACCATCCAGTATATTGTGTCATTTTTTTTAAAAAGAGATAGATTTAACAGCGGCTGGTGCATACAATCACTGGGTATAGGGACTATTACAATGGTCGATGTTCGTATGCTCTCGTCCAAAATACGAAAATGTTGTACTTATTTATGTATACACGAAGAAATTCGATCATTGTAATAGCCCTCGTGAAACATGTAGGGGAAGGTGGGGCAAGATGGGAACATTAAGCTTTAGAACACTGCATCAGGATTGCAAATTGATATACAAGGTTCTAAGTACGCTTATTGTAATCTTTAAACATTTATCTGCTGATGGATGAATTTACAATTTTTTTGATGCGTACTCTTGATGTTGTGAGAAAACTTTGAAGAGAAATGTGCAAATTCACCATCTTGCCCCCCCATGGGGGCAAGATGCGGTTCCAGTTAAGAATGGGTCGTACCATAAATCTTGGTAATAGGTAAAAAAAAAAGTAGATTCTTAAAATATTCTTAAAAACATGCAGGAACAAAGCTTAAACTCTTTAGAGCGGAATTACTTGAAATAAAACAAATACAATAACGATAAAAATATTAAACTTAATCTTCACAATTGAGACAATAGAAGACGAACTCATCCACGTTATTCACACAGCCTCCATGTACCCAACCTCGCCATCCATGGCATTGTATCAATACTTCCCCTTACAATACTAACATTGAGCGTCATCTTTCTCAACAGAAAAACTTGATTATTTCCTTGACGTTTTCTAAAAATATATTTCTTTGCTTTCCTTACAAAATTCGGCTTCTTGATCTCTTCCGTTTTCTTCTTTGTCATTTTTTTTTCTTTAACTCTCCCTCAGCACTTCTAGTTGCCTTAGGGATTCTCCAGACTTCTATTTTCTTGTAGCAGATTTTTATACGTAGTGCTTGTAAAAATTGTTGTCTTTCCCTTGTTACGCATTGATTGAACCTGTACTTTATTCCTAACATGAGAAATAGGCATTATGTCTTCGAGAAAGCATAATGGCATATCCAGGCATAACGGACCAGACTGAAGATAATGATGTTCCCATGTTGCCCCATACCAATAGCCCCATCTTGCCTGTTTGGGACATTTTCTGGTTATGTTATAATAACATATTAAATATTTGAAATAAACAAATAACACACTATATAAAATACATGTCAATTAATAAGCACAAAAAAGTGTAGTGGCAAATAATTTACTTATGCTTCCGATACTGGCCGTTGAACTCACCATCAAAATAATAACGAAATTCTGGAAATTGCAAAGTTCACGCACAAACAGCAATAACTTTGTTATTACGACTAGTAAAGTTTCCTACATTACAACAAACATAAAGGACTGCTATTATTTATTTGACAGATGCTTACTGCCGTTTTGTAGATAAGACGATGTCCCCATCATGCCTCGTGGCCCCATCTTGTCCCACCCTCCCCTACCAGTCACCGCTGGATAAGTTACTGAAATACCTTCGAATCCTCACACATATCTGTCAAACATAGGTTACACTATGCGTGGTGGTCCACCACATTCGCGTCGGTTTATATACGAAAAGTGCTAAAAAAGTGGTAACATATTTTATATATTTTTATATTATTTTTTTTTTTTTGTTAAAGGTTATACAGGTTCAGAAGAACCACATTTAAAAATTATTTTGAATTATACAGGTGACTCAAAGAAAAGTTCCACACCAAAGTTGTGAAAAATTAAATGTGATACCCTGTATATCACGGTATATTTTGATAGTACAGACTAAATAAAGGCAAGTTAGTGTTAGGTTTTTTATACCTAACTCAACTCGTTCACGAGATAATTATCTATTCTTTAAAATGTAGACCAAAATTTAAGCATGCTTGCCTATCATGCATATTTAAGCTAGATATTTGAAACTGTATTTATTTTTTAACTAAAGCTAAAGACTTGATAATAAAATAAATGTAATGCAAAAAAATTAAACAGGGTGAACAAAAACATACTTTTAATTTTAAAGGCAAGTAGCTTTCTTATTTTAAATAGAACACCTTGTATTTACGACCTTATTTAGATTCTAATTTTAACCGTCTTTAAGATTGTATTAATGCTTACAATACCTATCTCTTATAGTTTCTTAGTAATTTAGAATTTTCTTTTTTAAATATTAATTCCTAGCCATTATTTTTTTTAAGTAGGCTTGGACAAAACTGCTGTTATTATTCAACATAGATAAACGATATTCATCAAACTAACTCTTCAACTGGCTTTTCCTACGTACTAATTAAAAGTCATAACTAAGTAAACTTTATTAAAACGGATAAACTCATATGTTAAAAACTGCTAATGTTTTAGAGAGTGTTCAAAATGATGGCTGTGGTTTTCAATGCAGAAGCGTACTCTTTCTTGAAATGGGTCTTTAACATCATTCAAAACATTTGCTAATATAAATCGAAACGCCATTCTTCTTTGCTCTTTCATATTATATTATAAAATAACTGTGAAGAATTTGGGATTTCTTTCATTTTTCCAGATTATGCACTCACATTGCATGTCATGGATCATTTATCATTGATATATTTCAACTTATAGATAACTAACATAAGAGTTTTCTAATACTAGGTGTTAATGGAGCTTTATTTATAATTGTGATATAAATTAAATCCTTCAATGTTTGTAAACTAAATAATTTCTTCTACTATTTGATCAGCGATAATATTAGTTAAAATACCAACTCATTTGTTCTCTTGCTGGTCCTTTCTTAATTCTATAACCCAAAATATAAGGCATTTTTATTTTTCGATGCCAATATTAACAAAAGTATTTTCGAGCGAAATTAAAGAGATTTGAGGGAAAACTGCAATTTTTCGGCTAATATTGCATTACTTATGAAGCAATGCACACAACAGTAAAGTATTTGATCGTTTAAAAGTGTTACAAACCTGTTAATTCAAAATTATTACGATTTGCATCATTATCTAGTCAAAGTGAAAGAAGATTAGAATAAAAAGAGAAACTTCTAGATTTAGAATGCGTACACTTTTCGGTGAAACCGCATGTCTAAAATGATTAAAAAAGGAGACATCTCTTTGATTTAAAATGCTTACAGTTTTTAAGTCCAAAATGAGGACGATTTGAATTCACTATCAATACGTTTCACTTAAAAGAATGAACTGTTTCAATGAAAAAAAATATACATTATTTCCGAAAAAAAAATGGTTAGATTTAAAATTATATTCCTTCTCAAGATAGTATCAAATCACGTTGGCCATATAGAAAACGCAAAAACTTTTGGTTTAATGCAATTCCTTTTAAATGAAAAGGATACTTCTGTTAGTGTAATCTATTCGAGCCTAAGGTGGTATATATTAGAAATCACTCTGATGTCTCGGCCACAACAACATACATCATAAGCGAACCACGACAACCTTGCACATAAATGATATTTCAACTAATGAATTTTATTGATGACCGACGTGTCAAAGTGTGTTATTAAAATGTTATGATAGAGCTCAAAGAGATTGCAATTATTGGAATCTGTTGTAAAAGCTTACTTCAATTAAAAATATTTATATTATGAAAATAGCACGATGTACAACTGATATAACTGTTTTTTTTCATCAAGTAGTTTCCAAAGTAAAGTATTTAAGATTAAAATGACTAAATGCTTAAATGACTTACTAAATGATAGTAATGTTAATTGAAATGTATACATACACGTAACATCATAAAGAACTATAATTGAATAGACGGTATCGTATAAGGACTGGCCGACATCATATAAAAAGAGCAATAAAAACGACAGGATAAATAGAGTCCCTCCGTCAATATTTGCTTTAGGTCAAGGATGCGGATCCGGCTTTCTTCGCAAACAGGCGGTAAATCTATGCACCCTTCGGAATTATGTTTACGGTTTGCTGCCTACAACCCTCGCATTACACAGCATAATTCGGTCCGTACAAAACTTTATGAAACTATTTCGCAGGCCTACCAGCGTCTGTCTGCCTTTCTCGAGTCCCTTTCCCTCCGCGTGGCATAAGGGTTCGCTTTCGCAAAATTACTATTTTGAGGCCGGTGCTATCTCTGATTCAGTTTTAATTGTATTCAGGGATTGTTCTCAATGCGTGCAAATTTTCACGGCAATAGGTTTGTAAATTATCTGGTGTATGATATTTTGTATATCGTTTCTTACCAAAGTACGATTTTTGTTTTTGCGGTTTGTGAAGTGAGATTATTTATACAGGCCATTTCAATTGGAACCTCAAAGTATTTACTTGCTGTGATTTATATAAAATTCTAAAACCTGTCATATTAAGGGGGACATTCTTAAAGACGCACCTGATGATTTAAAATCATTTCTGGGGGCGCAACAGCCCCCGCCCTTAAAATTTGAATAAGAAAGGTGGATCTTGTGACTAAAAGATCTCTTAATTATCTTTAGGGCAACATGCATCATTTTTTTTTAATCAGTAAGCAAAAAGCCCATAATTTTCAACCTATATAATAGAATACGACTAATAGTTTGGATTTTACTTTATTAATGTTCAAAATAATAAGCATTAACCTCCATAAAATAGTGCAATCTTGCTTCAAATGCTCTCTTGACATTTCGAAACGTTTCTGGAGTAATTCGTTAGCATTCTTAACGAGAGTGCGTAAACTTATCAAGGAGGAATCTAGAAGGTTATACGATGCATATCGATCCATCATGGAAACTCAAATTTCTAGCGATCCGAAGACTTTCTGGCAGTTTATTCAGCAAAGATCTGGTAACTCGACAATACCTGGTTCTCTCAAACACTATGACGTGGAATTGACCGTTGCTGGCACAATAGTTGAAGCTTTTGTCAAAGTGTTTTCTGATGCGTACCAACCGCGTATAATTTCTGTAATTTCTGACTATGTAACAACCACCAATGATTTTCACCTCGACTCTTTTACCTCTGACGAAGTACTAACAGCAATTAAATATCTCGAGAACGATAATACGGCAGGTCATGATGGTTTACCTAATTTCTTAATCAAAGATTGCGCTTCTATTGTATGTTTGCCGTTATGTTATATATTCAGCTTGGGCTTGCGTACTTCAACTTTTCCGGAGAGTTGGAAGATTATCTTGGTTAATCCTATACTTAAAAAAGGAAGCAAGTATGACATTGGTAATTACAGGCGAATTGCTATCTTATGCAGCTGCTCTAAATTATTTCAGCACTTACTTTATAATAGCATCCGATGTTATCTCTCTACTCAACAGCATGGATTTATGTCTGGTAGGTCCACATTAACCAACTTGGCCGAAATTACGCAGTACATAAGCGCCAGCATAAACTCGCAAAAACAAGTAGAACTATTATATACTGATTTCGCTAAGGCGTTTGACAGCATAGACTACAACATTCTTATAGCTAAATTAAGCGTTTTTGGTTTCTCGCCCGTCATCACCAATCATAAACGATCTTGCTACGTTACAACAGCTTTCACTCCAGTGTATTTACTGTTCTTTCTGGAGTCCCTCAAGAGTCCAACCTTGGGTCACTGCTATTTAACGTATGCATTAACGACCTACTGGCAACCCTTGAATGTCAAGTCCTGGCATACGCGGACGACCTTGAAATCTTTTCAAAGATCACATGTGCAATAAACAGACTAAAAGTAGTCTAATCGCGAATTCACAATAAATTAATATGATCTATTCTATCCAAGCACTTCTGAAATTAGTGACTTTCTATTATGAGAATGGGAGGTGTACAAAATCTACACAAGTACGTATAGGAATTAATCCAAAAAATTAGGGAGCCGGGCTTTGCACACAACACTGCTTTCATCGGGTTGTCAATAATGAAGATATTAACGTAAAAGTCTTAGGTCAGTAAACTGTACTAAAGAACATTCCACTAAACAATTAAAATCTAAACTAATACTGTACAAAATAAGTATCGAAAGCTGAAAACAGAAGCAAAAAAGTAGAGAAAAACATTCAAAATGATAAGTGAAGGTAACAAAAACAAGTGAAAGTTACCTTGGTTACCATAAAAAAAGTTCGAAATGTCAGGAGAGTAGATAGGAAAAGCATTTGATGGCATTTCATTCTAGTAGTGTTTTATCACATAGGTTGCGAATTATGCACTTGTTGCTTATTGATTAAAAAAATGACTTTTTAATGTTGCCCTAAAAGAAAATTAATAGATTTTTTTAAGTGAGTGGTCGCAAGACCCATCTTCCCCAATCAAATTTTAAGGGTGGCGGAATAACTTAAGTCATCAGGCCTGTCATTAAAAGTTGTTTCCTTTGACACAATAATTAACAGGTTTCGGAATTTTATATAAATCACAGCAGGTAAAAAGTTATTTGAGGCGGTTCGTTTCAATTGAAATGCCCTGTATATATGTACATGTTTATATAAATTGAGAAGAATTAAAAAAGAAAAAAAGATGATTTGACAGTAGAAGTTGCTCATGTGTTGCACCATAACGCAGAAGTACCTTGTTTAATTCGTTGTGCAATAACTTAAGTGCTATTTTGGAGAGTGTTAGCAACAACATCCAACACTTTTTTGTAGCCAAGCGAACAGTTGCATTACATTTTGTATTCACGACCGAATACTCTAATTTTCCAGTTTCGCGAAGTCGGTGTGTTATTATAAAAATGGTATAATGCGACTGTTGTTTTTGTGGAAATCGTTCGTGATGAATTCTGGCAACCTCACGGCCATTGCTATTAACAGGGCCTTACTCTAAATGCTCTTCGAAAGTATACATTTTTCAAAATAAATTAAATTATTACCTGTACGGTTCACTTATTGGTGACGGCAATTATTTGATTTTTAAAATTTTGTTCACGCAATATTTAGTTAGTAGTAGTAGTAGTAGTAGTAGTAGTTCACACATATGACTTAGTTTCTTTTTAAATCATATTTGTGACCAAAGATATTATACAGGTAATTTACGTTATGCGACACGGAATATTATGGCCAAATTACGTAATGTTGAAAAAGTTTCAGTTTCATATATGTTGAGGCCTATTATACTTTTTAAATTTATTTTATTTATTACACAGAGTATGTTTTTATAAATGGAACCTCTGTATATTATTGCATTTTTGGGTTCTCCAATGAAAATGTTTCTGTTTTAAAAAAAGATTTATAATACATAACTCTCAAGGCTTTTTAAATAATTTAAATTTTATGAAAATCTAATCTAATTTTCATGTTTCAAATACTTGAGAAGTATTTAAGTAATGTAAATGGAATTCGCAATGAAGTGTAACAATAGATCATATTTTATAACCCAATTATAATAATATAAAATTTTCGAACTTACCAGCAAATATACTTTATAATAAGCTATCGAATGATATTCATACATTAAATTTTATATCTTCGCGTCTTTACAGAAAACGCCAAATAATCGTTTTTTGGAGTTTTTTAAATAAAAGTTCTAATGCATTTAGTTGCCCATGATATTAAGAAATGTCAAATAAGTTGCAATAATAAATAAAACTCCTTAGATAGTGACCTTAAATTTTATTTTTTAGTCATACATGTTTTTCTTACTTTAGATTTTCATAATTTGTTATCATCTTTTTCAAAAGCATTTTTAATTATTTCGACATAACCATAACGTCTTGTATTAGATCCAATTATTTTCATTATGTTAATTATTTAAATTCGTCAATTATTTTTTTTAATGAACCGTCAACAATATAAGGGAAGGTACCACACCACATTTTAAAACAGATATATCTGGGTGAATATCTTTCTACATATTAAACTCTGCTATAAAATTTATTATGAAGAGATTTAGTCAAAAAAAAACAAGTGGACTTAAATTGTCAAATTTCCACATAGCTTACAATTATAAGAATAATAATGAAGAATATCTTTACAAGTTACTATCCGATATCCTATAACAGCCATAATTATAATATACTAACGATAACATAAAACAAAATATGTAGATATTTAGAACAACATGTGCGGGGTTGCAGTCTTAAAAACCGCCCTAAAGTTTGCGAAACAGTAAATTCTCAAGCTTCTCTGCGATTTCACTGTAATTTTCTTTTCGTTGAAGCGGAAAAATAAAGTGAATGGAAGCTATTGCGCCTGCATAAATAAGCTTTTGATACAACTTATGTAAAACTTATACCACTAATTTCATTTATTTTAAATTTATTAATAGCTTTTTATTATAAAACTCATAATCTTATAATTACAATAAGTAAATATCTACTACTAAATGGTTATTAGAATGTCAATTTTCAGTATAAAAAAAAAACTTAACCGGTTTAAATAATTTTAAAATCAAAATATACTATTGATCACCTAAGCTTCAGGACTTTAATGAAAAATTCGTGATTGTAAAAAAATATATGGTTTTGTATGCATCTAATTTTTTAGAAATTGCCTTTCCATGGTATTTCAAAAGGTTTAGGCGACACGTTTAAGGGACAAAATTTGAAAATTTGCTTCACCTCACACAACACACTAAACAAGCGTTTAGGCAATACGATAAATAAATAGCATCTCAATGAAAACTTGGGCATTTACAAAATCGATTGTAGTGGGTGCAATAAGATTTACATTGGATAAACAAAGCACGCGATTGGAAGTAGGCTCAACGAACACATAGCAAGTTATCGCTATGGGAAACTTGAGTCAACCAGCGTTATGCAACATATAAACGATACTGGACGCAAAATTGATATAGAAAACCTTGAATTAGTAAAGGCTATGAATCACTTAAAAAGTTAGGCACATATGATACTATATACATATGATGAAACATTAAAATAAGTTATTGAATCGGGAAGTCAATTTTGATGGATTTATGGGGATAGGATGGTTCACATTCGTCGCTAATTGTTCGTATTCCGAAGGATTAAGTAGGCGTAGAAAAAGCACGTGTCAGTAATGTTAAACAAATATATCAGTGTTATGATTATATCTCATGATCGAGTACAAGTTTAACACCTTATTTCATAATGGCATTAAATACTTGTCTTCAAGAAATTTCATTTCTTTATTGGAACTGGATTCTTTATTCTAAAATCTGCCGATTTAGAAAACGAATCATTACATTAATTTTTAGACCTTTTCAATAACTTGCTGTTGCGATATGTTTCACAGGTAGACTTTCTGCTGTAAACATTCCAACCTTTAATTTCAACCTATTTCAGGTTTGTTTTATCTCCTCATCAATATTTCCTATCTTTAATAAGTTTACTGGATTTGTCTTCAAATCTCTGTCACTTCTACCAACAAATAACAAAAAAGCTGTGTTCTTTCCCTATAAAGCACAAGTTAATGGTCGAGGCGCTACATCTTTAATTACAAATGTAAAGTGTTAAGATACTAGCAATCAATGCAAATAGGTAAGGTACTGTAATTTACCACTTAATTTATTTGAATTGTAAACTTCTTTATCTTTCGCCAAGATGCTTATTTTAAATCTAAATAAAGCGTAATAGATTTTAGACTTCAGAAACAAAAACTCGTCGAAATGAGAACTCTTTGTCCCTTCGCGACCTGCCTATCGCATTGTATTAATTCGTAAAACGTCTGTCATACGTCAAACGTCAACCACAACACCGAAAGCCACCTTGCATGGGAATCGGAAATCACTAATACCGTAAACCGCTCCTAATTCACCTTCACGTAACCCGTCCGAGACGAGCGGGTTAGAGAAGGACGGAAACGCTCGAAAACGAAGTGGTGACATATTGAAATCGAAACGAACTCGCAGCGCCGTATATTGAAGTGCCCGGTTTTGGTGCACTCGCGTATTCTTTAACATACACACGTATATTTTCTCTGCTTTCCTCTAAACAAAAATACAATGGATCGAAGGAGAAAAAGGTCGCAGTAATAGATGTCATGGGGTACTCGTATGAATAGCGCTGCCAATATGGGGCGCCCCGCAGCGCTTTACACGACCTGTACACCCATTGACGACATCGACATCGGGTTAGTAAATGAATTGCTCTACTCGTAATCAAGAGTCCTTTTTGGCATGAGACTTTCGTCGTTTTTTTTTAAGTGCGAAACAAATACGAGAAGCCGGTCATAGAGAACGGCAGATTAAAAAAAAAACCGCATTATAGTGCCACCCTTAAAACGTATAAAATGAACATGCTGTAGATGAAATTATCAAAATAAAAATGTAAACGACAATTGTTATTTTAACATAAGGTGCATAATCATAGATATGTTATCCCTATAAAACAGAATACAAAAATACTGATACAGGTAACACGAACAAATAGAGAAATCAATGTGTGTACGCGCGTTTCCTTAGCGATTTAAAAAGAATTGTTACAAATTTTAAAATATACCTGATGGAATTGATACATTTGTACTAGTGGTGGGCACTATCGATAGCATCGATAGTTTCGACTATCGATAGTTGAAAATACCGATAGTGCCCACCACTAATTTATACTTATTAGGAACGTTGTTCGAACATTGTCAGTAGAATCATTTGCATCAAAATATTTGTGGCAAACTCAGCAATTATGTTATATATATATATACCGGGTGTGCCATTTATCTGACATCGGTGGATCGTGCCTTACTCAATCACTTAATCGAAAAATGTTTCGAGTAAAAGTTACTTGAGGTGAAGTGCTCTATAGCTTAAAATTATTTTAACATATACAGGGTGTTCGGTATTGTCGGTACGTTATGCAATTCCATTTTTTCAAACTGAACGTACTGTATATTATTGCATTTTTGAATTCCCCGACTCAAAAGAAGTCACAGTTATCTAACATACTCTACGACAAAACTTAATACTTTTTGAGATATTCCCATTTTTTTTTAAAATATATTATTCGCACGATGTTCTTAATAAATAAGCTCCCTTATTAACTGTTATTTTCTAATAATTTTTTGGCAGCAATCTAAGGCAACTTTAGATAATACAATAGATACAAAAGATTTATATTATATTATACAGGGTGTTTTTAAATATATAAAGGTTTTAAAATACATCTAAATTTCAAAAACTTTAAATGTACAAAACTCATTTTTTTCAAATGCAACACCCTGTATATTTTTATGTCAACCGATACAATTGAAAGGCATCTTTCGAATGTACATAGCACTGCCTATACCTAAACTTAATAGTTTTCGTAATAGAGCATCATTTAGTACAGGAACCTTATAACGAATTGAAACATTAAGAAAAATTTGTTTAGTAAGCTCTGCCTATGACAACAAACAAAACAAAAGTACATACGAGAGTAACTGTCAAAATCATCGTAAAATTATTGCTAATCTTTATTTCAATATTTTGTTCTGATTTTTTAATAATTGTTAATCGTTTTTGTTGTTAATTGTTTGTGTTACGGATTGTTGCGTAATTTATTTAAATATGAACTATTCTAATGAAGAATTAGTCGATATGGCATTCATTCTTGGCGGAGAGTGAGCGAAATGTTTTTAGCGTCTAGAATTTATAAAGCAAAATATCCACAATCGGAGATATCCATCAATTTAGAGCTTTCGAACGCTTAAAAAACCATGGTTTATAAGTGAGGAACAATTAAATATGAGTCACATATGCGGACGAAGACTGTTACAATGAAAAAAATGAAATGCGAGTTTTACAAGCAGTAATTAGAAGACCAAATATCAGTCTACGAAGAATGTCAACCGACTTAAATATCAGCAGTCTTCGATAAGAAGAATATTATAAAAGCATAAATTCCATCCGTATAAATTACAACTGCACCAAGAGTTATTGCCACTTGATTATCAAAGCCCGCATATGACTTTGTGTAGAAGAATGTCAAATTTAATTGACCAAGACCCAGATTTATGCAATAATATACTGTGGACTGACGAAGCCATTTTTCATAACCAATGGATATTTATAGACACAATTCTTCATTATATGCAGACTCAAATCCCATATTGTATTCGAAACACGTCGCCAAATAGATGGTCGTTAAATGTTTGGGGCGGTATCATCGGCACAAACGTAATTGGCCTTTTTTTTCGATGGTCACCCTGAATGGAGTTAGTACATTTCCTTCAAACGAGTTAGCAGGTTTTTATTAGAAGATGTGCCACTGCTGACTAGAAGCAGTATGTGGTTCCAACACGATGGCGCCCTAGCCATAACCACCTAGCAGTTCGAGAACTTTTAAATGAAATGTGGAATGGTTCATGGATTGGGAGAGGAGGGCTTATTGCATGGCCACCAAGATCGCGCTGATCTAACACCTTTGGATTTTTTTCTTTGGGATATGTTAAAAATAGTGTCTATGAGAGAACACACACACTGAAGATATGAAAGATAGGATCAGAACTGCTTTCAAGGATAACACAGAAATATCTCTTGGGTGAAATCTTCATTTAGACAACGGATAAATATGTGCCTACATAACGAAGTGTGCTCATATTGAAGAATGGTTTAAGGTTACTTTTGCTTTATTTTTATATTTTTAACCTGCTCCAGTTCGTGTTTGTGTTTATTTATTATAGTTTTTCTTTACTATTTCATTATTAATCTATGTAGATGTAAGATTGATAACACACTGCAACCAAAAAGACTGTTGGGTCCCTATTCTATTGTTCCTGTACTAAATGATGCTCTATACGAAAACTATTAAGTTTAGGTATAGGCAGTGCTATGTTACATTCGAAAGAGTGCCTTTCAATTGTATCGGTCGAAATAAAAATATACAGGGTGTTGGCATTTGAAAAAATGAGTTTTGTACATTTAAAGTTTTTGAAATTTAGATGTATTTTAAAAACACCTGTACGAATATAATATAAATCTTTTTGTATTTTGTATTATCTAAAGTTGCCTTAGATTGCTGCCAAAAATTATTAGAAAATAACAGTTAATAAGGGAGCTATTTATTTATTAAGAACATCGTGCGAATATTATATTTTTTAAAAAAAATGGGAATATTCAAAAGTATTAGTTTTGTCGTAGAGTATGTTAGATAATTGTGACTTCTTTTGAGTCGGGGAATTCAAAAATGCAATAATATACAGTACGTTCAATTTGAAAAAATGGAATTGCATAAACGTAACCGACAATAACCGAACACCCTGTATATGTTAAATAATAATTTAAGCTATAGAGCACCTTCACCTCAAGTAACTTTTTACTCGAAACATTTTTCGATTAAGTGATTGAGTAAAGGCACGAATCACCGATGCAGATAAATGGCACACCCGGTATATATATTATATATATATATATATCTCTTATATATATAGTATATATATATATATATATCTTTTTGATGTCAATGGCCCCTTCTTGGATAATGCTTTATGTCTAACATTCTTAACACATCTTTTAAGTAACCACGGCTCTTTATTTACGAATTATGAAAAGAATGTTTGTGCAATTTGCCACCAGAAGTGACCAACATTTTTTACTGCACAGTATTTTCCACCAGGTTTACTATACATACATCAGCTACTAAAATTGCGGTTTTTTTTTTTTACCTGATTTGCCAGTGGCATGTCGAAAGAATGTTTTTGTTTTCTCTAAGTTTGATTTGCTCCGCTACTTTGAATGAACACACACCATAAAAGGATTTCTTTTCTTCTTCAGTTAAGTTAAATATATTATTCCTTTTAAACATTTTATTCTTTTCAAATATATCTGTATTTGGAATAAGACATTATTCTTGTATAGAAACAATATTTTACTTGTGTTGTTGTAATCGTAATTTTTGGTTATAAGGCTTGTTTTAAAGAAAAATATATTTTCTCCAAGAAACAAATTTTTCGATTAAGAAATAACAGAGGCACGCAGAAAGTGGAGGCTCTGAATATTTGAATAAGAAAGTTAAATCTTTTATTTAAGGATTTTAATATTTGAGGTAAATCTTACAAGTACTTATGTTAAGGTGACAACTTTCGTTTTACAAATATTATGTATTTTTTTTGTGGTGGTGTGAATTTGGCTACGTGACACTGCGAACGATACCAATAATGCAATAGTGTGGTGCATGCATCGAAGATAGAAGTGTGAATTACGGTGGTGCTAAATGACGTTAATTGTATTATATATAATAATAGGAAGTCGGGTCTATAGTATGTAATTGAAGGTTCAACTGCTTTATTTTTTAAAGCTTGCAGAGCGGTACTTACAGTTTTCTTGATAATGGAAAGTTTTTGAAAGGTAATTATCTATAGAATTTCTATAATATACATTTATAGAATTACCTTAACGCATATTTAATTTAAAGATTTAAAATTTGCCTACCAATTCTTAATTCCTCTGCATTTCACTGCCTCCAACGAGGGTGTGCAAAAGTTGGTGAAAAGCGCATTGGAAAACACCAACTTTGGACAGCAAAAAAGCAGTTTTTATCGATGCGGAAGGTGTGTTTTCATTTGTAATCAACATGATCCTGTCTAATTTCCTATTTCTTCTGATTTAAGTAATTTTAAGTTTTTCTTGGTCTGCAACAAACTTTATAAAACATAATAATTAGAAGAGTACAGAATGTTTCCCATAGCCATAAGCTGTATAAATTAATATAATAAATAATTGTATATTATTGCTGTTAATTGTAGGTGAAAAATAAAATTATAAAACAGGATGGTCTACATTCGAGTGCTTAGTTGGCGCTTACAAGTTGGTATAATATACAAGTATTTAGCATATCTTCTTATTCTACTTATTATGTGAAGTATATGTATTCAGTGTAATAATGTATCTCTTTCAGATACCCGAAGATTTTGAAATGTTTTAATAAAGGAGCAACAAGTGACTGCCGATCTTCGGAAAGAACAGCTGCTGAGCATTAAAGTGTGATTAAAGTGATCCAGAAAATTTGATTGCACCATTGCGGAAAATTAGGAAAATGTATTAGTCTCTTTGTGGAGGAATGTGATTAGTGCTGGTAATAACGTTTTTTCCTATAACGCCAAAATTATAAATAAAAATAAATTTATTTCAATAGGCTTTTTTTTTTTTAATATAGAATGATGATAGTAGTAACATTATTATTATGGTAAATAAGAAACGTAAAAATAATCTGAAAGGAAGACTTTTACTTGAACTAAATATATTTTGAAAGACGATTGTGGTTTTAATTACAAGGCTGCTATATTTTCTAAAATTGTTTTTTATATATAACAAAAAATTAGCGACTATATGACAATAGAATATTAAATAGAGATAAATATCCCAGTATCCATTTTAATGTTAGTGGGCAGGTTTTTATATACATATAATAAAACATAGCATTTTAGAACAACGCAATATTGTTGGTAAATAAAACTCCAATCTTCTTTCAAAATAACCGAATATTTAGGTTTCTTAAGGTAAAAATCTTCTTTTCCCAACCAAAGCTAATCTCTTGAATTGAAAGTGTATTTTTCTTTAGAGTAAAATTCAAATTTCTTTGCAAGAAAGTAAATCTTCATTAAAAAATAAATAAATTCTAACTAAGATATCTACATATCTAGGCTGAGACTGCAATGTTTCAAGTAATAGTAAGTTTTATTTAATGCAATGAACGATTTTCTTGGATTAAGATATTTTTTCTTAAAAATTAAATAAATATTATTTTTGTTCCAAGAATATATTTATTTGCGTATATATGAAACAATCACATTCTTAACTTAAGTAAAATTTCTTTAAATTGAACATTTCTTTTTATGTCTGAACAATTATTTCAGTTAGTACATATTTCTCTTAGTTAATATGTTCCCTTTCACTGAAAGAATTCTATTTTTAATCCAAGGAAGTAGTAGGGTTATTAAGTATACGGAAAAATTATTCTTTTACACAGAGGAAAACAAATATTTCTGTGGTCTTTGCAGACACTGAAATAAATATTATTATAACGATTTGTTCATACTTCTAATTTACGGAACTGTATAATTATAAAAACACCACTCGCAATATACATACGCGAAGCCATAAAATGGACAGCTTGGGATCAAATAGCAGCTCTGCCCGAGACGGTTAAATATCGCATGTCCTTAAAGATACATACTTTTTTTTTCTTTAGTTATAGAAGAAGGCGTCCGTTAATTAAATCAATAAGATTATACTTGAATGCTTAATCGCAGTAAACTATGGATAATAACGTTACAAGACATATTTTATTCTTGCTTTTTTATTCTTTCACTGCAGGTTTCGTCCATCAATAGAGTATTAAGAAATTTGGCTGCTCAAAAAGAACAACAAACGCAAAGCGCTCAAGTCACCTCTGCGAATGACAGTGTCTACGACAAGTTAAGGCTGGCCTGAACGGAAATCAGAATACCTGGAGGCCGTCACCGTGGTATTCGACTGGAAGCAGTCCTTTTCCCTCTACAACCGACTTAGTCCTCCACCCACTATACTGGCGGACGATATCCATTCCAAAGAAAGGTAAAATTTTCTAATTCTTTACTTATTTATTGACACAAACTTATGTAAATATATATTGTTATTACGAACAACGATTCATATCATGGAATTCTATGTGTATTTGTAGCGTGTGTAAGTTACCTACAAGTCTTCTAGGGCCAATAATATATACATGCTCACACACTTACAGATAACTTTACCTACGTCACGGATATAAATAGAGAATAGAGTCTGTACATCAATTTAATAATCTTCTTGTTATGAAACTACAGATTATTTTACGTATAGTTAATAAGTGTGGACATTTTTCATTTGAGGTGGCAATTATTAGTGCTTAAAGATGATTTTGGTACAACGTTGCTGGTAAACAATTAAAAACCATAGCATAGCATCATGCTCTAACATCTGCAAAGATGTATTATGACTGGTATAACATTGCTCCAATAGTTTTATTTAGTAAATATCCAAATATGATAGACCAAAATAAGAACACTAAGTAATACTAAAGTTTGTGTTCCAATCTTGATAAGTATATTTAAACTATCTTACACAAATGTTCCGGCCTCCATGTCATCTTCAGGTGTTTGTATAAGGAAGTTAAGCTTTATAGGTGAAAACACGTAAAACTATAACTACAAACATTAATTCGAAGTTATAAAATAATGAAACAAGTCATAATATTCAAAACAATACTTTAAAGAAAACATTTTAAAACTTTAAAATTTAAAAATAAAAAATTTGAATCTTATAATAAGAATGGAAATTAGGAAAGTAAAAAATAGAAGAAAAAAAACAATTTCTCACAAAATTCTTTAATAAAAGCTATCACTTTCGTCCGTGTGTGAAATCAACATTTAAATTAATTAATTTCATTAAATAAGATAAAGTAAGTAAAAAAAAGGAAATGCTTTCATGTGTTATTCTAAACGTATTGGAACTGCATGTGAGTCAAAAATAGTGCCATAAAGCATTACCATTGTTACTATAATAAGATCTAAATTTTTCTTATTTAAAGTCATCATTTTAAATATTATAATTTGCTTCATTATTTTCTATCTTCGGATTAACGTTTATAAATATCATATATAGTTTTACAGATTTTCATCTGTAAAACTTAGCTTACTTACAACACCTGAGATGGCATGCAGACTGAAACATATTATGTAAGATAGTTTAAATATATTCATCGAGATTGAAACACAAATTTTAGTATTTTTTCATATTCCAATGGTTTTGTTTATGAAAGATTTTTTTATAAGAAATTGTTTGGCGTTAGTCACGAATTAATTCCATTTTGGCTAATATAGTGATGCACAATATCTTTAATCGGGTTTTTAATCCACATATTATCAGATTTTTTTCCTGGCAAAAGTTTCTATTAAATACAGTAGCAATATTTGCAAACAAAAAAAAATGTTACATATATAATTTGTTAAACATATTTAAAACTTTTAAATTTAATTGCAGTCAAAATTTATTAAATCTCAGTTATTTACATTCGATTTACATTCTTTCCATGGTCGGTGTCGATTCAAACCGTATATATCTTCTAAGTATGGCACAACAATTTGGGTAGCACCCAACTTCATATTCAGTTATATTTGCCAATTATATATTGGCAAAATAGGAGACCGGAGTAAACGAAAGCGAGTTGCTTTAGAGCTATCTAGTGTTGGGAACGAAACTTTCATCATCATTCACGGTAGATCGTCCACTTCATAATACGACTTCAAGCAGTTTAGTTCACTATTGCGTGAATGAAGAGCTTGTACATAAAGTAAATCTTTCACATTGCTCTCATGAGAATAAACGCGTAGCAACCTGTTTGTATGTAAACAACTTACTATTTATTTTATCAATAAGGCATTTTCCCAAAAACTAAATTGTAACCTATTATAAAAGCCACGCCACGCCGTGAATGGAGCTGCTTGCTCCTGCCTTTTCACGAAACTATACGATTCATAATGGTGATAAAGCACTTGAGCTTTGTTTCATTCGTTATGTGGCTTCGCACTGCAACATTTACTCATAGCTATACAGGGGAATGACACCACGTTCATCGCAACACTACTCCTTGATGCATTATATTTCGTAGTAACTTTTGTTTGTGAATCTAAATACCATTTTTCTAGGATTTCATTCGACGTTACGAATTTAGAAAACAAACCACAAACTTACGTGTGATGTGTTTTTTATATCACTCATTGTCAGATTCATATTCTGGCTATACTTCAGCAAAATCCTTTCCATCGCTATCATCTTGATCACCTCCACTATCATTTGAGATTCTTTAAACTATTGTTGTAAAATATTTTCCTCACCTCTCTCACCTATACGAACCGACCTTCTTGCAATCATGATTACTGAACGATTAATTGACACAGTGTGAACTATATGAACACAAAGAAATATTTCTCTGTAAAAAAAAAACCCGAATAACAGAGAAGCACCGTACAAACACAGAGAGAAGTAAGAGGATTCCCAATAACAAATACGAAACTTTTGTTATACACCATACAAATCAGTACCTCAGAGGCAAACTATCATAAGTCCAAAATTGGCGTTTTACAGTAAACACGTTTAAAGTTTTTGTTATGTTAAGGCTAAGGTGTGACCTAACATAGTTCACACGTGTCTAATTTTTTTAATGAAGCAAGATTTAAATACAAAAAATATAGTAATGAGAGATCATTGTATGTACATTAACTTAACATGCTTAACTCGATTTCGCCATATTTGGACTTAACATAGTTTGCCTCTGAGGTACAGAAATATAAATTTGTTACTATGTAATAATCGTGAGATTATGTCAGAAATCAATACCAAATTAACTCGTTTAAATAGATTACTGCATGAAATAAATTTCATTTATTTTTTTTGACCTTCTTTCTTTATTTAGTTTATTTTTTTCCGTTTGGAATCATAGGTTTAATTTCAAGACAGTTAATAATAAATAATAAGCCTTCTTTTTACCGAAATTGTTTGCTTTTTGAGTTCCTAAAAGATAGAATCTAAAAGATCTACTGGCGAACAAAACTCTATTTTCAATTATTGCTGAACTACGGCTGTCTTGCAAAAGTAAACTGCCGCGTACATCTACCTTTGCTCCGTGTAAATTGTGGTTTCATTATAAGGTTTTTAATATATCTCCCACTTTAGAGTTGTACATGGGAAAACCTACTATACACAGAGAACTTAAAGAATATCAACGGAATACTGGATAGCACCATTAGTGTTGAACTGTCCTCTTTCAGTGGATGTTTCATGCTAACAATTAGTCAGATTTTCAATATTTAAAAGAAATCATTAGAATTAACTACTTGTGCTTTAAATAATAAAAAGTATTTATATAGTAACATTAATATTTAAATCGCCTACATTTTCGAAAATGGTTAAATATTCTAATTGAGTTCTTAAAGAAAAATTTATAGCAAAACACAAAGTGAAGAACCACCTCTTTTTATCTTTCCCCAAACGGCACCATGAATATACCATTATAATTATTATCAATGATTTTGGATTCTACCTCCTCCCACGATTTTGTTTTTGTCCGATAATACTTGAGAGAACTAATTTACGTCAACTGGCAAATTTTAGGCACAACATATTCATGTGAGTGGCATAAAATATTCTCTTGAATGTTTCATAAAGTAATGATTATGAATAAAAACGCCCATCAAGAAAATGCTTTAATACATAATTTTACGGTCAATTACAGTAACAATCTAATAACAAAAAAAAAAATAGAAACACTATACTGATATTAATGAAGTACAAAAATTTTATTACATAATCCAGAATGAATATAAACCCATTCATATGTTACAAAACAAAAATAATAATTTGAACTCGATAATATACCGAGTTATGTATGTACAACATATTCCTGTAATTGACTGTTGTTAACAGTATTGTAGTGAAATAAACACAAACACGACATAATATAGGTATCTCGCTACTGCTAATAGAAAGTTATCCAACGATCGAAAGCACGCGCATGTCTCATCCATCAGTACAACATTCCGACCGAACTTTTCGTCAAACTATCGGCGAACAGATTATAACTGTTAAAGGCAATCATCAACCAACTCCGGCTTGTTGTAACAGATTCAAAGAGGGGTCGCCACTTTGTGTTATACTCGAACCGTGCGGCTCCGGTAGCCCGGAGGCCCGAGCACTGTTTGTTACACTGTATCAGTTTAGATCGGATTTAGGCTATGCGCTCTGATGTTCTCCCTGTGTGCAAGTGACACTTTAGTTAAAAATGTTAACGGTCTGAAGCGGAGCCGCGGGCGCACCAGTCGTCGCCGGCGGACATCTGCTAATTGAAATTTTAACGTTCGCCAGTTTAACCGATTTCGGGCGCAATTTAATGGTTAAACCGCAAACACGAGCGCTAATGAAATTATTACACTTTAATTAAAATTTCGTTCGATTCGTTTGGCTTTATGTGTGCTGATGCGCGCGTCTCGTTGATGACGGGCTCCATTTCATTACGTCAAAAATACCGGAATGTACGTACGTTTTATATATGCATTTTTCATAGGCTCCCTTTGTCTTCTTTTTTTTTTTTCATATTTTTTTCTTTTTTTCGTTTCCCGATATTCCGCATTTTCCGTCTCGTACCAAACGTATGACCTCCCGTTTTGTGCGCCGTGTGCCGTCCGTTTCATAGTTTACGCAACGATGGATCTGTACGTTTGTGTCGTTCCCCGGTTTTGCAAAAATTACGCTTGAAAAGCCCGGAGTTGAAATTATTATTTAAAATTTCAACCAATTAACGCGATAAAAACAAAAAAATAATGAAAAAGTCCGAAGACTATAGCCGGATAAGCTAGTAAAATCGGCCCTTGTATATATTTGACAAATTCTTTTTTCTGCATTAGCTTTACATGTAATATTGAACCCCAGAAAATGCTTAACTTTATAATGGTTATAGTATTCCAGTAAATAACCGTTAAGAGGAGCTTTGAAAGGCCAGGATCAATAGTTGACCCTTTCGTTTAAATTTATAAACAACATAACTCATTCGTAACTTATTGGAATATGCCTAAATCTATACCAACAATTGTAGACATGTTATTTTAGGTAGCAAAGGGTTTTTAGCGTTTAATTTTACTTAATAAAGCGTACAGACCGAGATGTAAATTAAAAACGTACATTTTGTAGGTTTTAAACAATTCAAAACCTAAGTAGTAAGGTACTCGGCCTGCTCAATTACGTATTTTAATTATCAATAATACCGACGGAGTGTAAAGCTATAACCTAACATAATGCTGTGTACTGAAGGTAACAAAAAAAATGCAAAATGAATTTTCAATTAACTAGCTCAGCGGATAAAAATTTAAAGGGCACAAAAGAACAATTAAGCTTAGGGTTACCGCAAATTAAAACAAGAATTTTAACCACGACAAGTAAAAAGTGGGTGAAAGAAATCTGACTTTCTTTATTTACCCCAAAAATTGAAAAAGGTTTAATCAAAAATAAAAGAACAAAATTTAGAATGACGTTAAAAACAATCTATAATTTATTATATAAAAAAAAGAAAAAAAATGTTAATTACAATTATGCAGAAAACAAAAACCCTGGACAGAGAGTCCCGGCCTAAATCAAAAAACTGCTCGAGATTCTAAATTACAAAATGACAATGCTAAATCCTTTATCAAAGCAAAAAACAAAAATTGTTCAAGAAGATAATCCTTTTTATATCAAATCAATCCACGTGGTTTCAAAATTAAAACAAACTAAATTAAACGTGTAGTAAATTAATAATAGAAAATTTAAAAACAAGCACAAAGCTTCAATTCACCCAACCCGAGGTGATTAATAAATAATTACAAAACAGCAAAATTAAAAAAAGGAAAAATTAACTCTTTAAACTAAAATATCTAACTTCCTGCACAAAATAATAAATGATCTTATATCTAAATTGTGTACACAACAATATAACAACAATTATTATCAAGCAAGTTCCTTGATGGACGAAAAATAAACAAATTTTTAAATCATAAGTATTAACAAAATGGCAGCAAACAATTTTGAAATATACACTCACGCTTAAACGTCTATCTCAGAACTAAGTCTTACAATGCTAAAAAGTCGTATACATATAACAACAGCTGCGTGCAACGAAACCGCGCACAGACCATCGAAGAAAACTTCTAAAGAAGGACATGAACTACACTAACAATTGCTAAACATATTACAGAGTGAAATTAAATTAAAACAACTGAACATTTAAATAAATAAATTAAACAATTAATTCTATAACTAAAACTTATATAAAATAAAATATCTGAGAAAATTTTTCCCGAAACATTGATAAAGGCAAATCGGAGTAAACATGAACATCTGTGCAAACACAAAAAAAAACTCTCGCGAATACAAGTATCCACAGCAATAGGTTATTGCGAATCGTCAGGACAGCCAGATTACAGTTTCATTTATTGATGAATCATTGACGTGAATGTATAAGCCAAAGTTAATTTTCACTGTTGCCAAGTCTTTTGTTTAGTTGTTTTGGTCGACTAGATGATGTTTGGCAAGTATAAAGAACATGATTCCATTTTCTATTCTTAATGGTTTTTACCGACTACAGAGATTACATACAACATTTGAGAATGTACAGTGGGTCTCAAAATTCATGTCATGCCCTAGGGAGGCGATATCAAAACTTTCTTCCTTATGGGAGTGGCTTACTCCCGGAGTGCTTTTAATTACCACCGATAGATCTTCTTTGCCATGCCATTAACCGAGACCGGGGGGCCCATCTAACCGAACCTACATCCAGTTCCAGAGATTGCCAAGCGTCGTGTCCTTCTCAAGTTAGTATTTTTCAAGTTAGAATCACCTCACCTAAAACAGAACGGAATTAATTCAGTTCCCTTTCAATTTTAATTGGAAATTATTTTTTTTTTGTAATTTATTTCACCATACGAGAATTTGGGGTTAGATTTATAAGAACCGCCATTTAGTTTAGTTATTTTAGTAAATTTTATATGTAAGGGTTGTATAAAAATATCACCGAGTTTGATCTCTGATAAAATAGCTATCTTTAACAAATAACGAAAATCATAGATAATCGTTTGCTTTAAAAATTTAGTATTTGCCGTTTACTGATAGATGGCGCCGTTATTTATTTGATATTTAATTTATTATTTGACGTTTCGATAACCTCATTTTAGTCTTTAAAAATGCCAGGAGAGTTTGAAGACGTGTTTTTGTATTAAGGATTGTCTTATATAGTATTTTACTGATTCCATTTTACGTACCTGATGATCATAGAGTCTCAATGTTGATGAAACATAGCATTTGGGTAAATAAATAAAGATTTAAGCTTGTTTTGATTTGAAACGTTGTTTTTTATTGTACAGTAAGTGTTTACATCGATTTTCGATAATTACTTATCTCAAATTTTAATAAACCAAGAAGGGGCTTTGAGGGTGCGCCCGTTAGGTGAGAAAATTGCCTATTCGTTAATAAACGTCCGGAGTACGATTCTGACAGACGATCTGGTCCCCTTTGAAGCGTCCCGTGTCACCTAGCAGGTAGGAAGTCACTTTCCACAGTATTCTTTCACTTATTTAGAGAGGTCGCTGGGTGTATTGAAACCACTATTTTAATTTAATTGATTTTATTGAAAAAAAAAATATATATAAATCGTAAACGGACAAGCTAAATAAAAATAAAATAAATTTGAATATAATATTAAATTAATATTGAACTATAAAAACAAAATCTAGAAATCCCGGGCATTGTGTTCTGAAAAACAGAGCAATATATATACGTATAATATAATATACATAATGTCGACCGATCATGTACAGTCTGCGCCACTGCGTACCAACAAAAATCACCATCTCTAATCATAACACAATTGGTACAAGAATAAACACATTTTTTCACCGTGAACTTTCGTGTAACCAATTCTGCGTAATTGTTTCAAACATTCTGGCGTTTTGAGCATATTTAAATACAAAAATTGGTTGACTGAACTAATTATTTGTTTAAATCAGCAGATCTCTTTTTCTCGGTATAGGCTTGTGGTTTATTTGTATGTATTGTGGGTTATATTGCCCTTTAACTATTCTCTTTCCATGAACTTGAAAAAGATTTTGTATAATATACAATAACGTTTTGTAATTATCTGTCATGTTATATTTTGTAATTTACATGTTTGTTTTTTGTTGTTTTCGTTTTGAAGCGAGTCGTACTTCCTTGCAACAAAGTTTGCTTTTTCCTCCTTTCTTGCATTAATATAACACCTACGTAATTTCGTATTTAATGAAATAAATGGCGGAAATATCTCAATCCGAAAACATCTAAATTACATCGCATTAAAACGGCACGTAACCGAATCAAAGTCGACGACAAAAACCGCACGGTGAAAGCTTTTAAGTCAATTAGTCCCTCTCATCCACTTGGGAATAATTATCTCAGTTCGCTCCCTTGACGAATGAGCGCGCGTGCAAACGTACTTACACACGCCGCCGCCGCCGTCGTCGTCATGGCCGGATCACCGGAACATCGCCGAGACGAGCGGAAGGGGAAAGTCCGTTTCTTGAACCGTGCTTCGGAGAGCGCGAACGATTAAGGATCAGCCGCCTAGCGCGAGCGTTCGGGAAGTAAGGAAGTGCCGCGTGACGTCAGAAGTGTCTCCGGGGTATTGATTCGGTGGCGGCGGTGGGCTCTTTGTCAGACACCCTCTCCTCCTAATGTCGTTTGTTTGTTGACACTTTGATTCGGAGCGTCAAAGAGGACCGCGCGTTCACCGGTGACTGTGCAAAATCAACCGCAAGCCGGCGACGTATCGAGGGTGAAGAAAGACAGAACGCTTTCCCCGGAATATCATCTTGGGAGAATTTGGAAGGGCCACGTCATCGTCTTCATCGAATACTTTAAATTTTCCCCGCGTTCGTTAAATCAGCTACCCTCGCCCTAATCGAACCTTGCGCCGCGATTCTTTTTTGTTGCGCCTAGCTGTTCCCCTAAAACGTCTCAGGCAAAATTTACGAAAACTTTGATTTATTCCAATAGTTAAACGTGAAGCAAATTTCCAATGATATTTTCACATATTACGATGGAGGGTTCCACTACCTATGTCTGGTTCACGTTGAGAAGGAAGTACTACTCTTATGGAGATAGTACCCACCGATGCCAAATCTATCGAAGTACTTAATTTTTCGTATGTTGTCGCTCTGAATAACTTGACGAATTTCAAGTTGACGCTTAATAAGTGTCAATTCAGTGAATTTTGTTTGCCGTTTGCGTTTATTAGTTAAGTTATGTCCCATTAACATAAAAATTCATAGAATGTTGATTGTATTATTATTTATACCACATCAAAATACACAACATAAATAGAATGTTTTATTTTATGATTTTGTATTTATTTTCAGGAAAACATAGATAGATATATACATACATGTTGTAATATACAGGGTTTTCCACGGAACTGGCTGGTTAGAAGTTTTCCGACTTAACGAAATTCCTCAGTTTTAAAAAATTGGGGTTTGCAACAATTTGGCACTTACTTTCTTTCTAAAATATTTTCACCTTTTTTGCACTTCCGGTTAACCGGAAGTCGCCACGAACTTTGTTATTTTAAATGGAATACCCTATATATTATTATATTTTTGAATTTACCAGAAAATTCTATGACGATTACCATTAGGGTATCTTATACCTATCTTCAACTGTTTCTAAGATATTACAATTTTTGTTAAAATTTTGACATTTACATTGTTGTATGTAATTGATTAATTCTCACTTGATTTAAGTGTCAGAAATCTCCGACTTTGAAATCAACTAGTACTAACATTGTTTTACCAAAACGTAGAAAAAAAAAATCAGTGACATTATACAGGGTGTTTAAAAATTAGTGATATATCCAAGAATTTTGAATGTTGCAAAACTTAATTTTTTCAAATAGAACACCCTGTACATTTTTCTATTTTTGGATGTACAATTAAATTCTATACCGATTTGCTGTAGCATTCCCTATACCCATCTTCAGTAGTTTTCTTTTAAATTACTCGTTTTGTTTATTACCGCTTCCCAAATGGCCGAATAATTTGTATCTGGTGGGCCATGACATCAACATCACAACAATTTATTATTATTAGTAAGTATTATTGTTATAATCATTGTTTGTTACACGTCGCGCGTTCAGATCGATGAATATTATTGTGGAACTTATGAATTAGATAATGAAAAATATTGGAGGAGCTTATTCTAACCTAGATACTATAAATTTATTTTAGATTCACTGAGAATGCAGGAAGAACTTATAGAGAATTCAGTGTAATTAAAGGAATTTATTGGTTGTTAACATATCTAACGGAATCCAGAAAATTTTGAAATGATTTCTCTTAATAGCTTGGTTTCAAATTAAGGGAAATGGCATAAACGATAACGGCAACATAACAAAAATTGTTTCACTAAAACGTAGTGTGCTTGTCAGACAAATGTTTTAAAGTTTTTGATATATTAAAGTATTTTCAAAATTATAAAGGTTTTTATGAAGAATATTTAGATACATGCATACTTAACAAATACAATTTACAAGCAGCATAAACTGGAACCATGACATAGAGCATCAAAAAAAAATGCTCAATGTGAATTCCATTTACGTCCAAGCATTTTATTATTCGACGTCTTAATGTGTCGCCTTATACTTCTTCTCACTTCAACTGGGTCTAATTCATCAAACATTGTCGTCACACGAATCATTAAATCTTGCTTGGTAGTACCGAAAGTTGCGTACAGTGTGTAATCTGTGTAATGTATTATTTCAAAGTTTTCTGAATTTTATTAGATATATTAGCCGAAAATAAATTCCTATAATTACCGTAAATTCTCTATAAATTCATCCTGCATTCTCAGTGAATGTAAAATAAATTTAAAGTATCCAGGTTAAAGTAAGCTCCTTCAATACTTTCATTATCTAATTCATAAGTTCCATAATAATATGCATTTATCTGAACACGCGACGTGTAACAAACAATGATTATAACATTAATACTTACTAATAATAATAAATTGTTGTGATGTTAATATACCACCCACCAGATACAAATTATTCGGCCATTTGGAAGCGGAAATAAACAAAACGAGTAATTTAAAAGAAAACTACTGAAGATGGGTATAGGGAATGCTACAGCAAATCGGTATAGAATTTAATTGTACATCCAAAAATAGAAAAATGTACAGGTGTTCTATTTGAAAAAATTAAGTTTTGCAACATTCAAAATTCTTGGATATATCACTAATTTTTAAACACCCTGTATAATGTCACTGATTTTTTTTTCTACGTTTTGTAAAAATTTTAGTACTAGTTGATTTCAAAGTCGGAGATTCTGACACTTAAATCAAGTGAGATTAATCAATTAATACAACAATGTAAATGTCAAATTTTAACAAAAATCGTAATATCTTAGAACAATTGAAGATAGGTATAAGATACCCTAAATGGTAATCGTCATAGAATTTTATGGTAAATTCAAAAATATAATAATATATAGGGTGTTCCATTTAAAATAACAAAGTTCATGGCGACTTCCGGTTAACCGGAAGTGCAAAAAAGGTGAAAATATTTTAGAAAGAAAGTAAATGCCAAATTGTTGCAGACCCCAAATTTTTAAAACTGAGGAATTTCGTTAAGCCGGAAAACTTCTAACCAGCCAGTTCCGTGGAAAACCCTGTATTTACAACTATTTGCAGAGGTATGGTTACAACAAATTAAAAATCATCTTTATAATCATAATAGCGCGATTAACTAATGTCAGATGACCAATAGGAAGATGAGGATGAGCTCTATGTTAAATTAATAATAAATTCTTTCGGTTCATCTTGCATCTCATCCAACCGCCACACATCTTCCTCAACTGAAATGGGTAAAATTAAAACCATTTTGCTAAATACTACATTATATAACGATTATGCCTTTGATAACATCTTTAGCATAGTTTTGCCAATTGTCTACAGAAACATTTTCATATCCTTGCTGAATAGGCAGAGGCATATTTTGCACTCTAAATTCCGAATTATAGCCTGATATAATATTTAACCGTCGCCCATACCATTTCAATGGGATTTAAAGTGCAGTGGTATGACGGCAATCTTAAAACGGTATACCCCAGTTGAGCAGTACGTTCATCGATTACATTTTTATAGTGCTTGCTTTTTTGTTCTGCTACAATTTCAAGTAAGTCGCGTTTCAATAAGCCTTTCTCAACAAAAATATTTTTCTGTGTCAACCACTGTACAATATGTTCTTTTTCCAGCTCGTGGTAGATATT
The DNA here is from genome assembly GCA_004143645.1 of Protaetia brevitarsis. Lineage (NCBI taxonomy): Eukaryota > Metazoa > Arthropoda > Insecta > Coleoptera > Scarabaeidae > Protaetia > Protaetia brevitarsis. The sequence continues at coordinate 82,252 of RXPK01003179.1, forward strand.
TTTTCTAATTTCCGACTATGGTAGGGCGCATTCTACTATGACGGAATGAGCAGGTAAATTAGGTAATAGATAGTTGAAAAACCAATCCTCATATATTTCCGTACAAACTTCATCGTGGGCATCAAGAGTATTTTTTACATAAGAAATTATATTCAGCACTCAGAAGCACTCTTCTCGTTGCCAGCATGAATTAAGGCATAACGTTGATCACGACCTTTTGGTGCTCTTACACCAGTACTTAAATCTTGCAGAAATGCTTGTCTAGACGTACTTATTGTGTCAGTCGGTAGAGTGTACTTTTTGAAAATTGGGTAAACTTTCTTCGCTATTTACTGCGGCTAGTATGATAGCCATCGTGGGCGGAATATTTCTTAGAAAAAAAAGGTATGAACTTTACGTCTAACAAGTGTCTGAATGTGTTCATCATATACTGTCAAACGAGAATTCTTGCGAGTAGGTTTCAATTTATCTACGTTTGTAATCTTTGCCACTGGACGGTTTTCTTTTTCATTGCGAACAGAATACACCATTCTTTTTCCATAACCAAGCGCTTCACTTGTTTCCTCGACCGTCTTAGAAACATTCATATTTTTGGCAAAATATGTAAAGCAATTTAGGATCATTAGCTTTTCTTCGACTAATACACTTCGCCCTTTCGCCTTCGCCTGACAGATTCCATACTCCAATTCTACGAATACATCACATTTGTATTACTGTGATTATGGTGTTATTATGGTGTTTTATTGTAAGGACTTACAACAGATAATACAAATGACGGCGATAATAGTTTTTATTAAAACTGATCTATTTAAAATAAATACATAATAGAAAAAAACTGGGTAAACTCAAGAGACACAGAATAATCGAAATTTACAAATGACAGGTACAGTGAATGATAATGACAGCCACCAAATAATCTGGCAACAACCCCCATAATAGAAAAAGATAGATACATATAAATGAGTGTGAAATGGAAAAGCACACATATAGTCCATAAGAACAATACTTCTTTTAAAACTTGATCTAGACTGTACATATATAGAAATAACTTAAATCTATTGTAAAGATAATAATAAAAGTAGTTACTTGGAAATCTTGTTTTTTAACCGGTAGTATTAACAGAGAGAAAAATATTTTTTTCTATTTCGCACGTATAATGAGTAGTTTGTGTAACTGTTTTGTCACAAAGTTCCACTGTGAAACACTGTATTTTCACCTTGTGACACTGCTTGTGGTGATATTTCGTGCGAAGTTGGTAGTGCGACTCGTGGTTTGACATTTTTATATAGGCTTTTGCATGGAATTGTGCGTGACACAAGAATTGTGTCGCAAACATGGAAACGTTGAAATTCCTTGCATGGATAAGAAATCCCATTCTTAATAATAAATGAAGGTAAATTAATGCGAAATAGAAAAAATAGTATAAAACACACGTGTTACAATGACTGTTGTAATACTTGATACTTGTAACATGAATCACGTGCGGCTCGTGATTCAAACTTGTACTCGTATTACAACGAACATCATTGCAACACTAGTGTTTTAATATACTATTGTATCACAGAGCAACATTTACTCCCATATTCACAGAGAATGTGAAATCTTCCTTCTGTACAATTGATGAATAGAATTCTATGACATTGCTATAAAATCAGCCGCACACCACATTGACTACACGGAAAAATCAATTTGTTAGGACAACAAAATAATTTCAAACAAATTTTATCATGACAATTTAGTTAATCCAAACAAAATATTTCGTTATTTCAAATCAATAAAAGGTTAAATGAACAAATAATTCGGTTGAATTACCCAAATATTTGTTTGCCCATAATTGACTCAATATTTAGTTAATTTAAACAAAATTTGGTATTATCAAATAAATCGGTTTTTCATATGTACTTTCGCATTTATAGTCTTATTGTAAGTTAATGGCAAGGTAAGTTTTAAACTTGTTGTTGACAGTTTGCGACTGGTTTGTGATGTTTGTGATTAAATACAGGAGTATAATATACAGTGGCGGCCCGTAACAATATTGAGTGGTGGGGCCAATCTCCAGCCAAACGGCTAGCCCCACTTCAATGTAATTTTTGCATATACTGCGACCACCCCTCTTCCGCTAGCTTCGCGCGGATACCTACACTCAGAAAAATACTTACATTAATCCAACAAAAAAGAATTGTTTGAAAAAATATGATTGGATTAACTATACTTTTGTTTAATTATTCAAAAAGAAACGATTTCAAATCAAACAAAATGTTATTATTGAAAAGTGTGGCTGAATTAACAATAAAATTATAATATAAAATTCACACAATAATAATATAATTTTGAATTAAGCAATAGTTATGGTTGTTAATAATGTAATGTTTTTCAACTGAAATAAGTATTTCACGTAAGACATCTCCCAAATACTGTGGTAACTATATTAATAGCTTAAATGAACCAAAAAAGATATATTTAAATTTATCAATGTTGTCAAAGTTTTGTTGAAGAAATACTAAATTTTCTAAGATCGATTACACAATTTTGTTGGAACCAATTTACTATATTTTTGACTTAAGTAATACATATGTTCATCATTAATTGTTAATTACTTAGTTCAAGCCATCGTGTTTTTCAACTCGAGTAAGTAGTTTGGAAATATTAACATAATGTTGTTCAATTATATCAATAGTTTAAATTAATCAAAAAACATTTTTAAATTAAACAAAATGCAATATTAGAAAACTCTTGTTAAAACGAAAATAAACAATCCTTGAGTTAATTAAAAAAAAAATGCGACAAAGTGTTTTTTGTTGATTCAACAAAAGAACATCTTTGACTATATACAACAAAAAAATATAGCAGATCCAAACAAATTTTAGTTAAATTAACACAAGTATTTTTCTGAATGTACAAACATCTGAAATCAAGGGTCAATCTAGGTGTGGCCTCAGTTCGCCGCTTGTCTGCATAAATAACTACAAAGCGCGTTTTGGTCGCATTAAATCATGGAAATCCCAAACGTTCGTTCTGTACTTAAATGTTTGTGTGTGTGTACGTATATTTATCGGTATTTTTACAGAAAATAAAAGCTCCTTAATGATTAATATGTAATTTACAAAAGGTGGGGCCATGGCCCCATGGCTCTTTAAGAGGGGCCGCCCCTGATAATATATATTACTTATCTATGGGTACAGGTTCAGTTCAGTAGCTCAGTTTGACTAAGGTTTGATTAGTATGGTTAGAAATTTGTGTAGTATCTTTTTCTATTTCAAATCATTTTTCCAAGTTCATCTCTAAGATTTGCTACAAATTGCAATTGTTTGTCGTTGTTGGTACAAATTGTCTTGTTTTTTTCAGCAAGTGCAATTAAAAGTTTTTGAATGATGCGGATAAACCTCAAATCTCCATGTATCAACTATTGTATGTTAGGTAGTATAATGTTGTAAGACTTTTCTAAAAATTAACATACTTACCTTGAAACTGTATATCACTTGCAAAAAAGTGCAAGCAAGTTAATAGTGCAAGAAGTAGTGATATGGGTAAACCAGGATTTCCTATTCTTTCTAATCACTCATTAACAATCGGTAATAAAATGTATGGAATATTTTGTTAAAAAAAGCAAGATCGCTTTCTAAATTCTGCATTACTAAAATATTTCATGGGATTTTGTGCATTTCTGAGGTATCAGTTCAGTTGTCTATTATTATTCATAAGAGGAAAGCTATCAACCATATTAAATAATTATTATTTTATGTACACACCTGTTTGTAAGTCCAGTATAATTTGGGTTAATTCGCATTAGCAGCCGTGGAAATTCAATACATAATTTATCGTCTGGTAACTGTACGATATTCTGGTATCCTAGGTTTCGACTTTACTTGAATGGGGTAATGACTCAATGTAATTCGTAGGAAATAAATTAGTGAAATTCTTTGATACAGGTGTTTGTTGATAGAAAAAATCTTCTTCAAAACTGTTTTATTTTTCATCAAGTTAAATGAATTAAATCATATTCCTGTGATATATCTGGTATCGAAGGGTATCTTCTTTGTAAATCCATGTAATTACCTTCGATATGAAAATATACAGAAGAAACCGCGCCCTTTTCAGATCTATTGCGATCCTTTTTTTTCATAGCAGACGCTCTCTAATTTTGCCCTCTTAACTTTATCGTCGCCAGGTTATCACATTGGCACAGCACATAAACTAGTGTTTCTTCCTTCTCTTGTGACAGTACCGCAAGTAGCATCATCTACCTGGCCTATATCGTTCATATACCTATTTAATCTATAGTGACCAGTCAGGAGACCTACTATTTATTTGACAGACTTCCTATCTCTACTTAGTAGATCTTTAGTAAATTCAGCCTCTGTTCTGACTTTTGCTGCCACTCTCTGGACTGATTATGAATCCATTCATTGATAGATTTTTTAACTTGCGATTTGATAATGCCAAAAGAAGGGCCAGCCTCCACGAATGATCTTGACGAACTCTACCTGGCCATCTTGTTCGTCGTCTCATTTCCTCTCGCGCTGGAATGGCTAGGAACCCAAGCTAATGTTAATTCCCTTTGGGTGTCCATCTCATTTAGGGCGCTTAGGGAGTCCCAAATCTATATGGACTGACTGTCAGAAAAGATAGCGCTGCTTTTACGTGGTTCGGTTCATCTTTCTATTTTTCTGACACACTAATGAATTACAGCACCCTCAGCCTGGAACGCTATTGTGTCTTTACTGAAGCTTGCTAAAAGAGCCTTTTTAGGCTTCTGTGCTTATATTTCAGCTCCGACACTGTAGTCCGTTTTAGAATCGTCTGTGTACCAGTTTGAGTTCACTGGAGTGCCTGGCTCCCAGCCTTTCTTATCTGATATTATGATCTAATACTTTCATCTAGGTTGAATTTTTAATCCATTATTATATACTCAACTACTATAGCAGTAAAAAATGATAAATTAACGTAACAATTTTTTTTTTGAATATATTACTCTAGCTTAAATACTGAATTTACATTTTTGATATCAATAAGAAAGAAGATGAGTTGCAAAAGTAAACTATTGAAACAATGAAGGTCAAGAATTGTATCAATTTTCTTTTCAAGTTCAACCAACAGTAAAATGCTAACAATTTCTTTAATTAGGTCACATTAAAAATGTGTGTAACACTAGGTTGATATTAGCATTATGTTTCACCTTACCAAGGATCATCAGTGCTACTGGTGAAACCTAATGTATTATACGAGAAAAGTCGTATATACAGGGTGAGTTTTTTGTCTTGAGACAACGGAATGTCTCTAAAACACTGCATCAAATCAAAAAAAGATCTTAATAAGATTTGTTATAATGTAGGGGGCTCACTGAATGTTGCCGAACTCGATCCCCCACCTCACCCCCCAGAGTGGGAGGGGGGACAACTTTGAAATCTTAAATGAGAACCCCTATTTTGTATTGCAGATTCGGATTCTACGCCATCAAGTATGTAGATTTTGTTTGAAACTTTTTTCGATTTGTAACAGATTGCGCTGTAATCGCAAAAAAAAAACATGATTGTGAACGTCGAGAAAAAATACACAAAAAAGAGAAGCAAACAAACATGATTTTGTGTTTTTTATTTTAACATTAAATAACATTTCCAAAAGCCATTCAACAACGAAGAACTTTACTTCATCATACCCATTTCAGAAAATGGGGTTCAAAAATGTGCCCTTCCACTTCGATACATTTATTTATTCGCAATGGATGTGATTGCATACAACTGAGAAGTGTTCCGGCGTAATCCTGAACAAGCGTTGGTGATTCGTTCAATCATGTTTTCCCTCGTGGCTGGCACTTCTGTATAATCTTCAGACTTAAGTGGCCCCACAAAAAGAATCCGGAGGAGTAAGATCTGGCGATCTGCAGGCCAAGACACTGGAACCACTCGATCCTCTCCGATCCATCGACCGTAAAACACGAAAAAACAAAATCATGTTTGCTTGCTTCTCTTTTTTGTGTTATTTTTTCTAGACGTTCACAATCATGTTTTTTTGGCGATTACAGCGCAATCTGTAACGAATCGAAAAAAGGTTCAAAACAAAAACTATATACTTGATTGCGTAGAATCCGAATCTGCAATACAAAATGGGGGTTCCCATTTAAGATTCCAAAGTTGTCCCCCTCCCACTCTGCGGGGGTGAGGTGGGGCATCCAGTTCGGCACCATTGAGTGAGCCCCCTACATTATAACAAATCTTATTAAGATCTTTTTTTTGATTTGATACATTGTGTGCAGTGTTTTAGAGATATTCCGTTGTCTCAAGATAAAAAAAAAACTCACCCTGAATACTTAATAAGTGGAAAAATAAATGAATGAGAATTTCAGATAGAAATCTCATTATTAACGTGAAGATATTTGCTAAATTGTCGATCTGAAACTATAATTATTGTTTTCCCTTATAGATACATATTGTAGTTTCAGATCGACAATTTAGCAAATATCTTCACGTTAATAATGAGATTTCCATCTTAAATTCTCATTCATTTAGTCTTCCAATTTTTTTCATATTAATTTAAATGCTGGTGTTTAAAACGTATATACTGCTTAGTTAACTGGCAAACGGTTAAATGAATCATTTTTTCTCTCACAATCAGTGTAAATGATATTGGCCTGCAGCAAGAAAATAAATTAACACTCCTTTTTTGTACAAAGAAAGAACTACAGACAGTTTCGAATAAGGTGAAAGTACACTCTAAGGTTTACTGATCAAGAAAATAATTAATATAATTTATGTTAATTTATTACTCGATGGTGGTTATACGATAAAAATGTTCTTGCAAGTTTTTTCTTCAATCGCTTTTGAAAATTCATTGGCACACAACAACAAAAATTACTAATTCAATCATTCTATTTTGTCGCTTCCCGTTCTGACAAGTGAAAAGTTACGAACAATATAGCCAACTAACACACTCGTACACCTACACATATCAAACCCATCAGAGCATACCTGCCGCTGCCGTGTCTATCCACAATCCGCTTTTATTTCTCTTTCCGATCCGGTGTCGAGATTGACATTCTTCGCGGCATTGAAATCGAAAAGAAAACATATAATAGGGTAAGTAAGTTATCTGGCTGATATATATATATATAAACAGGCAGCCATTTCAGTCTCGGATTTGAATCGGTGCTCGAGTTGAGTTGAGAGCGCGGTCCAACAAAGGCGACGACGGTAAAGAACCGGTAAAGACCCGGTAGTCTGAACGTGGGAGCCCCATTGTTCGAAGCTACTCGTCGACGTAAACGCTGTTAAGATATTTATCAATCGGGGGACGCAAGTGATTGTACCCGTTTTTGACGGTTCGAGTGCAGGGATATATTATGTCTTTGGTATGCGCAGAGTATTTCACGTAAAGCTCATGAATGGGAAATAAAAGTAATTTTTCAAAATCCACTAATAAATTAGAAATTAATTGAAATGCTTAAGCAAACTTTTTGTTTAAACCAAACGAAAACGAAGCATGAAACTGTTACATTTTCCTTATGTAGAATAAATAGTAGTAGAAGTAAAAAACTTAGAGGTATTCATTCTTTCCGGAAAATTCGATTTAGAGAAGATTTCTCAGTTCATACAATATCACATGTAAATATTTATTTGGAAGAAACTAAATAAAGTCTATAGTAAACTCTGCATGCATTCCTGTGCAACAAAAGATTAAGTTGGCACCTTTAACCGAACTCAAAAAACCACCTATTTTATATTATTTTTCATATATATTTTCAATTATAAATATTGTTTTGGAATATGTATAATGAATTGCACTAATAATACATGTAATTATTATTTTATGTACGCAGCTGTTTATAAATCCAGTATATATGGTGGAAATAATATATATATAAGTGTTAATTAATTTGGATCGTAGCTATGACAATTATGAACGTATATTTCATCGTACGGTAACTGTATGATTTTAATGTAGTTTCCTTAGTATCGATACTAATTTAGGGGTGAAGATTCGAGGTATCTCGTAAGAATGGTGGTCCATTAAGACGAGGTGGTTGTTGATAAAAATCTTTTTAAAAATTTGTTTAACTTTTTCGGGAAATTCGGGAATTCAAATAAATGATATCGTATTTCCGCGATCTCTTCGAAAATGAAGTAGATCTTCTATATGAATTATTGTATTTACTATTGAGCTGAAAGTATACAAAAGACACGTTAAGATTTTTCATTATCAGGAGAAATTTGCTGAATTAACCCATTTTTTTTGAGTATCACGATATACCTTGGATGCTTGGAAGGACCCTATTATATCGGTATCGTACCTATTCTTGACGTGGATCCGTTTGTCACAGCGAGGAAATTACATTCTGAAAGTATGAGAGCCGCCACTGCTCCAAAGTATTGGAGCAGTGGCGGCTGGTACTAAAGGGCACAAGAGCACATGCCCACCCAACCACCAAGATAAACACAGAAAGAAATTCGCATGCAATTCAGTGCATTATTTTACTTTATTATTTTTATAACGATGGTATCAAAGCTTCCTTCCGCACCACAGACACTAGCGCATATGCGAAAGCTCAAAACTATGTTCCGGGGCACTATTTCCGATGTATCTATTTGGAGTATGAATCGGACGGCTCCGTTTATCTTCGGCATATGCGCTTATAGGGTCGCTTCGGGGCACGCAATTTCGTGTCTCAAGTTAAAGTCTTGCATTCATTGTGACTGTGTCGTTTTCAACGCGTACCACGCATGTGTGATTTCAAAGGCTTGAAGTGACGTTTATTATTAATGATGGAAGTTAATTGAGTGCAAAATACCCGCTCTCAATTGAGGTAAGTTTTTCCTCAAAGGAGAGCGGAAGAAAAAAGGCAGGCCTATTCCTGATCTTCAAATAAACTACACTTCCACAAGTAAAACTCGAACTTACAATAGAGTATGCAATAAAAATATATATGAAAAATATGAGTGGATGTGTGGATGTTCAGTAAGAAATAAATTTTGTTTTATCTGCTTAATTTTTAAGAAAGAGGTTATTGCGTGGAATAAACAAGGATTAAATGATTTAAAGCATATCGCAGAGAGAGCAAAGAAACACGAAAATTCCGTTTCCCACATGAATGCATACGTGAATTTTAATGTTCTAGGCAAAGTGGACGTACGTGAATATTTAGACAGTGCTTATTTGCGACATAAAATTAAGTACAACGACGATGTAGAAAAAAGCTTCATATTTTGCGTCGGTTAATTATGTGTATAAAAAACTGCAATTTTATCTTATGTTGGACAGCGTAAAATTGAAAAGTGAACTTTCAGTAATTTATGAGCGCGATGACATGTGTGACGTAGGTGTAGGTGGTGTTCTGCCACATTTAGTGTTCATAACAGACAACAACCTAAAAAAGTTTTGGCGGAAACATACAAACTTTTGGATATTATTTGTACAACTGCGAACGATGTTTTTCCACCCTCAAACGCATTAAAGCTTTTCTCAGAAGCACAACGTCAGAAGTTCGACTGAACGCATTTTTACAACAAAGTCATAGACGTCTTTTTCAGCATGATGAAAAATAGGAGAATGGATTTTATATTCAAAAATAGGCAACTTCTTATTTTGTGTCCACCCTCTTTCATAGCTCACGAGCCGCCACTGCTTTGTAGTGTGAATTACCAGTTGGAGGTATCTCTTATAATTATTCTTTAAATTTCTATATAAATAAATAGCATTTCGCAAATTTCGAGGTAATTTAGGTACTGCATTTGTAAATGACAGTTTTTGAAATTTGAATTTTAATATGTATTTTAATAAGTTGGTAGGTAGGCATGGTTAGTAAAATTCATTGTATGGGATAGCGGGAGATTTGAATGTAAAATCTACCAAATAGTAGTTGATGTTTGATTTAAATATTGAAAACAAGTGTACTCACCTTCAGTAAGAGTCCTTATACTCAATAAATATTTGTTATATATTATGATATAATAAATTGTGCATGTTATCGATATTCACATTGTCTTTAATAATAAATCAAAAGCCTTATATTATACAAGTTATTGATTTAGAAGACACATCACGTGCAGCCTCCTCGGCTATCTAGTTACTACTGGTAAAATAGTATAAATATATAATAATAATATAACTACTCATTGCTGACTAAGCTGGGAGATTACTAATGCACTTGACCTGCAGTGGTGAATTCGAGGCATAAATATAAGCTTTTAGCCATCTAGCGCGGGGAGATTGTATGTTTGAATATTATATAACATAGAAAGATAGGTATCTGTAAATAAAAGGCCAATTAAAAAATAAAAGTTATATTTGTTATTAATTAAAATATTAGCCGGGCAATTCTTTATAAAAATCACACTAATACATATTAATAATAGATGTAATAACAAATAATATATTATTTTTATACCGCAGTGCTTTCATAACTACGAGGGCTGAAATGTTGTACATATAGATAATCCTGAAAACACTGAAAGATACAAATACATACATTATATAACAAAAAGTCAACTTGGCATTTTAAACCGAACTCAAAAAAACACCTGTCAAAAGAGGTCAAAGAGGAGAAATAATAATAGCTCTGAACTGCGTGTACGAAATTAAATATTAATTGATTGTTACAATATTATTTTTTTTATATATCGGTACTTTTATAACTACTAGGACATGCATACAAATAATTCTGAAATTCTGAAACCCAACTTGAAAAAACATACCTCCAAAGGAAGAAATACTCCTAATTATGAACAACATGCACGGAATTAAATATTATTTTATTGTTAAAATATACTTTTTTAAATGACAGTGTATTTATAAGTACTAGGGCTGAAATCTACATAGGTGTAAATAATCCTAAAATCGATCCATAAATAATTATTTTAATCCTAAAAATAACCAAAAACAAATAACTCCTACTAAGATCATTAAAAAAAAAATTATTTCTTATTTATATGTTCTACCATACAGAAAAAGGCGAAAAAAAATATATATTGTAAACCTAAATGTATACAGTCTGATATAACAACAGAAAGCCAAGTTGGCACCTTAAACCAAACTCAAAACAACCATCCCTCAAAAGGAGAAAATAATGATAACTTTGAGCTGAATGAACGGAATTAGTGATTTTTATAGAATGCCCATAATCAGGTATTTACTTACATACTTTTCTTGAACGTGATAGCTTCCTGAGAAAAAAATTAATCATTTTTCCACCCTTATGAGAATATTTCGAATGGGATGCCACTCCATTAGATTAAGCTAATTTTTCGTATTTACAATAAAATGATAGTGGTACCCATTCGCGTTAATTTCAGCTCTATAGCTTTATTGAAGTAGAACCTTTGTAATATAATTTGGCATAAGCCGATGAATTTGCACTGATGCGCTAATTAACTGATTAAAATGCTGAATAATACATACAAATTGACAGATATGCTATTTTTCCTTACCTTAAACTCGTCGTGTCACTCGACACATTTATATGTATCGCGTGCATATTGTAGGCAGAAATAACAATGTGTGGGCTATAAAATTTTGAAACTCATTAATTTTTGGAGATTTAATTTACCCCTCTCCCTACCTCATTAGATGTTAGTTCTTCTTGACCACACATACCATTTAAATACTCCATCCACAATAAGACAAAATTGCAAATCGAAATAAGGAACTGCAATTAATCTCTCTATTCGACTAAAACTATGTGGACTTCATTATTAAACTAAGCTTAACCTCCTGTTTTAAAAGATAATAATATTATTCAGAACGCAAATGAATGTAACCATCAACACCATGCTGCAGGAAGCATAAAGCACTTATCTTTCATTGTCAATTCTGCAACATCTCTTTGCAATTTGAATTATTTCTTGAAATCACAACTGAAAATACAATTTAAAAAACACCCAATAAGATTGAAGAGTTTATATACTCTACCATCACATTTTTAACAAATCAAACATATCGCAGCGTCCATATTTATCATCGCCAGATAGATATCTGCACCGAACCGTTTGAACAATCAACGGATTCATTGCTTTTTTCGTTTTTTTTCAATTCGAACTCGTAATGAAACACATCGCACAATGCCACGAATCGCACAGCTTCAGTCGAAATCCCGCAGAGCGATCGGTATCGTGTCTGGTTCCCACAGGAGGAGACGCTTACACGGCTGTAGCGGTCGATGTAATCCGGCTTAGCGATTCTCTCTCTACATAACAGCTTGTTCCCGTTGTTCCATATCGAATTTTGCCTTGTTCGCCTATTACACCAAGAACAGATTCCTTCCTAGACATTCCTGATTACAGGAGAAAGACCCATATTCCACTAATGTATTTTTAATATACGACGATTAAGGAAATTTAATCAAAAAATATACCTACTTTAAATTATTCAGTCTATTACAAACATTAAGAGGAACAAATATTATTAAATGCCTGGAAGGTTTCAGCCTTAATCGATTTTAATTTTTTGTATTAAAGAGATTATTCACAGAGAAAAATCCGCATAGTAATATTTCCACTTCACTGTTGGACGAAAATTGTAGTAAGAACTTTTACTATTGTGCGAAATTTTTAAACAACGTCATTGCAGTTTTGTATACCACAGTTACAAAAAAAAAGCAATAAAATTGTTAAAAAATCTTCTAGAAAATATTATGAAATGTTTTACAGTATTTTACAACTAAGCGAATATAATAAATTGCATATTATGAAGTGGGAAAAAGTTATAAACGAGAATTTTTATACTGGGAAACTTTATAGTACTCGAACATTAGTTCACGGCTCGGATTAATAATTAATTAATTATAATTGCAATATTCTGATTTCCGCTAATGTTAAGAAAGACGTGGGTCTGTCAAGATCTTGAACATACCGCAAAATTTACGAATTGCTGTTTCTGAATCAAAAAAAGCTAATATTCAGACAGGCATCGGCCTGTCGACATGACAGAAATAATTATATCCACTAACTGCCAACATCCCTCTAGATTTACGTATTGTCATTAACGAAATCAGCAAACAAACCCTCAAATTAATAAAATCTCGTTTATTTTAGAGATATTGCGAAAAGTAAGAAAATAATTGGTATAAAAAGCGATCATATTATTTTGTTACTTCTAGTTTATTAATTTAACAAACAATAAGTACTCTTCAATTAACAAAGTGAATATTATTATGAAATAAGGAACAACAATGGCAGTTAATTTAACGTAATTATCATCTTCAAATTACTTTTTTTCCAAACCTAGCCCACACTTTTGTAAGCAGGTTCTATGATCTAAGCATTATTATTACGGCGAAGTTTTCTACCCATGTAGTTACGTTCAATAGGTATATGTGTTACAGCTATTGTTATAAAGATGGCGCTTCTCCTCTTTCACTCAAACATGGTTACAAAAAGTTGATTGGGTGCATTTACCGGAAAAATAGTGTTGAAAAAAAAATTCTACTGAAAATTCACTATTGCATTTGCGGCAAGCAATATGCAATTTATACTCCTTTTATAGGTAGCTTATGTCAACAAGTTGTGCAACAAATCTATACATTAAAAAAAAAAACGCATTATACAGTAAATAATTATTCACAACTAGCTATATTAGTTATAGCAAAAGCGTAGTTAATCTGTACGCAAAATCTTTATGTCAGTTCACTACACAGATTTGTAATAGTAGCAAAAATACTGTAAATATTTTATTGACGATTAGTTGCAACTATTACCAGTGGCCTAAACGTACTATTTGGAACAAGTAATCTGCACTTAATGCTACTGTAATATAAAGGTTCTGTCAACATAAATTGTATAACAAAAGTGTGCATTTTGTTGCAAAAAAATCACTTTCGTCAACAATTTTGTGGGAAATTTTAATACAAGTTGTGCTCGTCCTTATATGTTTGAATTTTGTTTTTGTGTTGTAAAACGCTTACTTGAAATACGAATATGACAATCTCTAATAAATTGTCAATTTTCAAATAGTTTCAAATAATCTGCGCCGCAGAAATTCATAATTCGAACACCCTAAAAAATGAATAAATAAAACGCCAAATTTTGACCGGATATGATCTTATATTCCGTTTTGTATTCTTTTAAAGAGACGTTTCTCCTTTAAGCTAATTAACATTTAATCCATTAATTGCCTAATCATTTTTATAAAAAACAGTAATTGTTCCTTTTTGATTTGTTAAACAAAATAAATCAAAATTATGTCAATGTTTAAAATTTTAGGTAAAAATAATATAAATGATCGCGAAACTGATCAATAAATAATATCGTTCTTACTGTAAAACAATCAAGCAAGCTGCTAAGATCAAATACAGACACATACATTTTTATATAACAAAAAGTTAGGTTGGAATCTAACTTCATTCGAAAAACTACTTCTCAAAAAGTGAAAGTAGATGAATCTGATTTTCAAATTTTGCTGGATGTTTTTGACGTTTCTTTAACCTCTTCCATTTAAAGTGGCAGGAAAGTTTGGGTACAAATTTTTGTGTTTAAATAAATTGTTTTATATAGTATTTACGATTAGAACACACGTACCTGTGATTTAAGAATCTCAAAAGCAGTAATAAAATCATGGTAATTAAATAAAGAGTTATGCTTGTTTTGTGTTAAAACATTCTTTTATTTGCACGTTTAGTGTGCTTTTACCACGATATTTGATAATTAGGTACATTTTTGTCAAATTTAAATAATCAGAGGGAGGGGGCTTTGGAGGCGCGCCCTTTAGATTAGAAATCCGCCTATTCGTTAGCAAGCGCCTGAAAGCTAAATTGACAGGTGATTTGGTGCTCCTACAAGTATCCCGTGCCACCTAGCAGGTGGAAGGTTACTTTTCACAATATTCACTCATTTATCAGAGATGTCGCTAGGTGAATAAAAAAAAACACTAAATTATTGTATTTTATTCTTATATTGAAAAAAGGAAAGAAAAAAATTGTATATGAACAAAGAAATTATCAATAATTTGAAATTTTGCACTTAATTATATTTAATTTTACTGAGCTAAACAAAATTAAAATTTTGAAATCCCGGGCATTTTGATCTGAAAAGCAGAGCAGTATATGCAAACAAACAAAAGAGTATGGAATCTGAAAATATTTTTTAAATATACCCATTGTTATCTGAATGTTCAGATTTAGATTGAATATATTTGTATAGGTAGGCATGAATATACTATATATAATTTACCTATGGAGATACTTTGTTGATTGTTTTGTTTTGATAATTATTATGTAGATTTGTCAGTTAAGCGATGTCATAATGTAAAAGAAGTTTAAATAAAATATTGATTATCCGGACAAAGTTTTGTACTGCTGCGGTACAATATAACAATATATAATATATATCTACTCGTTACTGAATCGAGTAGAAAGTAGAGTCGTCGGCAATGTAAACAATCTAGATATTGAATAGCGGTAACAATAAGACACCATAAGCTGTGTACAAGTTGTAGAAAGAGTTTATCTGTTTAACGTATATCGCTATTTAAGGAAAGCTGCTACAAAAAGTAGCAGCTTTTTTAAACTGCTAGCTAAAAGTAGCAGAAGCAAGTTGTAGCTGCTAATGTAAAGAAGTAGTTTTATACATCACTATTAATTTTCTGGCGTTTAGCCTCTTTATGAAATGTCAGCTCTTGTAATTATTGACGGTAAAAATTGGTTATACTGTATATGTCAACAACATGTTTTGTATTGAATTAGCAATATATAAAACTTAGTAAACTATGGGTACCTGCGTGTAACACTGTAGCATCTAAATATTAAAATAAATATATTAAATGTAAATATAATTTTATAGTTGTTTTAAATCATTAATATATTGTGAAAATCTATTCTATTGATATACAACTGGGAATAATGTATAAACCGTGTCGGATGCGTATAGATGAAAAATTACTGCATTCCCGGCAAAACATTAAATTTTAAAATATATGATGATTCATTTCATGGATGAGCACATAAATATTACACGCATTTAAAACAGGTAATTTAAATGCATTCATTTCGTTTTCATTGTTATTAAATTTTACTTTGTTCTTGTTAAAGTTCACGTGATACGCTTTAATAGTATAAATTGGTATTAATAATAAATAATACCATACTGATTGGATTAAGAAGAAGAAATATTATATTGTATATAGTATTGAAACTTTCACATACAGATTAAAAAAAAATGTTTCACTGTAAAACACTTGCCCACATATGTAGGTATCTCCGTACAGTTAGCAAACGATTTTAACTTTGATCAAAGGTAAATTATTCCAAAGGTACTTCTAGTACATACTGGTTTTCTGCGACGATTAGTTCGTATGACCGCCACATGGTGGCGCCTTCGAGTATACCGCACTCTGGTACTCTCAGGGCCGATTCAGAACACCGCAAAATTCCACAAATTTAATATCTGCTCTTTGGAACAGAACTCGGGATTCCGAAACCGGTTAAATGAACGGCGCGGAATTTTGTATCGATTGGGACCGACGGACTTTTTTGTTCGACGCTGTTGATTCGATAATATCCGGTAATATCTTCGACCGCGGTTGGCGTTGAAGTTCTTGCTTTGAACGAGCGCAGATTTCGTTCACTTTCGGCGCTTAAGGTTTAAAGGAACTGTTGTATTGCTATATTAGATTTTAAAGTAGTATTAAGCATGATAACGAACGCTTTTTGAGGGTTCTTGTAAAAAACTGCAATGTACTGAAAATTATTCATAAGAACATTTTTTATATTTAGTTATGTTTTTAGTTTAACAATCCTGTTTATAATTAATTTAAAGACCCGTAGAAATAACATTTAATACAAACAAACAAAAGACATCAAAATTTATTTACAATAACATAATATTTTATATACAATTTTAAGAATCCACAAAATAAACTTTATAATCCCGCGATAGTTGATAGAAATTTAAAAAGTTTTGAAGAAGAAAGTATGAGAAAACACTGAAACGAATTACTTCTTTTGTTATTTGTTTTAAACCTTTATAATCCGCGAAACACAGATTTTGTATATACACAAACTAAAATCTCAAATTTAATGTTCAATATAATTAATTTATTCTAAGCGATGCGAAAAGAGATTTTGGCCAGTTTTCTAACAACTTATTATAATTTATTCTGTAGAAAAACGCCATATTTCAGTTTTGCCAAATTCTTAATAACTAACTACATATTTGATTTTTAAATTTAATCGATTTGGAAACAAAATATTATGTATTTCCAACCATATTTCCTATTGAAGTACATCAGTATTAGAAGATTAAGTTGTAAAAAGCGTGATCTACTTATTTCTTTCTTCTACAAGAACACTTTTACATAGGGAGTAACAGAAAATGAACGATAAAATACAATATAAATACTTTTTCAGTTTTAATTGTTTTAAATACGAGCAAAACGTGCGAGATAAAAAAAAACCATTCATTTGTTATGATTAACTCAACAAAAATATGTACTGAAAACAAATCGTACATGAAAGCATGAAATGTCGAATTAATGACGAATAAAAAGTTGTTTCATATTGTTATATAAAAAATATTATAAATATTTTAAATATTTGTTATATATAAAAATTATTACAAAATAGAATATGTATTGACGGCTTTAAAAATTATTAACCAAAATTGCACTAATTACCATCATTCAAAAAGAAAACTATAAAAAAATAATTTAGACACACAATTTAGTAAAAAAACCAAATTTTATCAGAAATTAACAGCATGTACTTTGATTTTAAATTTTCGGCAATTTCAGATAAAACATTTTTTTTTGTCTTATTGTTTGTAATAATATAATTACTCTGCACATTATTCTATCGGTTGCATATAAATACAAACATGACACACAAATTCATAGCGCTTTTTTCTTAAAAAATATACAATATTTTAGTCAATTGATTTAACCAAGATTTAATATAAAAGATTAGGGATTAATTTTTAATTTTAATATATTTATAGAATGAAGATCAAGGTAAGATTTTATTAGTTATTGCATGTTAAAAACAATGTAACGTAAATCTATCCTCACAAAAGAAAAATGTTAAAATTTCTAACAAATGTTTTCTTTCTTTTTTAAAATCAGAGTTTGTGTCTGAGACACTTGTTCTATATAGCAGCGATACATCTTATTGAAGATATGCACATATATTAAAATTTGTTTTTTATTTAATTAATTACAAATCCCTGCCATGAAACAAAGAATAGCAACTGAAGATTGAACAAAAAAGAAGTTCACAAGAACGGTAAACAAAAGTCACAGTAGTAGGTAATTCAGAAACGCCATCTATGATAAGATAGAAACGATATTTCTGCATAACGTTAATTATGTGAGCTGTTGAGCATCTACATACTATTCAACATTAAGGCATAAAATCTAAAAGTATAATAGGTCCAGTTTACTAATTGTTTGAAATCTAAGCTTTCGTAGTTCATTTTATTTCTTATTCAGAAAATCAACTACAAGAAAGTGTTTTCTTCGCAATTTACGTACAATATAAATTGAAACCACACGCCCTTGCATTAAAGTTGGCGATCCAAGTTACCAGATGCTAAAAAGAAATAATTCACTTACAGGGCAGGTCTAAAGAACACGAAAAGGAAATCGCATTCTCAATAATCCAACAAACTGTATGGTTATGTAACTATTATCTTGTCTTCTAACAAATTTTGTGATAATTTAAATAAATAAAAATAAGTATTACTTAGATTCAATATTAACACGCATCTCCAAAGAAAAGTCTCCTAAAGGGGATTGATCCATTGCGAAACTAAGCAACCCATCGAAGTTAAAAAAATGTGGTGATTTAAAATATTTAGTAGGGAGTTGCAATAGTTTCTGTGTTTTCTTAAATTGTTTAGATACTGGGACGTTTGCCCAATATAAAATGAGTGGCATTGCGAAAAGGAGATAGAATATACTACATTAGATTTCAACAACAAAGGTGCAGTGTTTTCACATTTGAAAAATAATGTATTTAAAAAATGTAGATTGTATCTGTGCATAGTGACTCGTAGGCCTTTAATAAAACGGTCACCAATTAATGAAGTTTTTATAAATTAGTTTTAACGCTGTGAATCTTAAACCACTTAAAATGTATTATAAATTTGTGATGTTTTATATTATCCGAGGATTATAAAAGCTATTTTATTTTAGTTGATTCTCTGATGAAGCAATAAAATGAATTGAGAAAGCTTAGATTCTAAACAATTAAGTAGACTGTTTATTTTTGGTTTCGAATTCAGTACTTCATTCTTTATATGCATTGATTTTACGAAAAGAATGATTAGCTTCAATGAAATATTACTCAATAACTGCTGTTTATCGTTCATCATTTTTACGAGCTACATTTTTTTTGTGTTCGTGTATAGTATTTACAGTTACTTCATTTTGTTTTCAGTGATATTAGAAGAACAATAAATATAATTCTACGATACAAAAAGAAACAAAATTAAACAGTTTCTACGTTGTATATTTTTCAATAAATAATGGATTTTCACATGTTTATGTTATAAATATTTATTTTAAATATTGTTTTCGGTAAGGTACTTACATCAAAACGAAGGCAAATTTGTGTAGTTCACTTATGTTAAATTTCAAAGATGGTTTTAACAAAGCAAATCTACATATATGTATAGGGCAATAATGAAGAATAAATATTGAAGATTTATGTGTATAAAGTAGCTTGATAGATGAGGGAAATTACAAGCCAATTTGCCAACATTTCAATATTCATCCACCAGTTCGAATCTTTATTTGTAAAGTTGCACGTACGCACTAGTATATTGCGGTGCTTGAACGCCAGTCAAAGGTAGAGCTTGCAAGTTGGCTGCGGTTACGTACTTAGCTTGCGGTAAAGTTACTAGAGGCGCGGTCTGAACAGCGTAAACCAACCTCTCCGGCTGAGGAATTATGAAAAAGGCAGGATTCTGCGGTTCTTGCAGCTTTTCGCTCTTCTTATCAGCATTACGGAGATTCTCAACCTGTAAATCAAAATTATTAGGTGAAATATCTCAATATAGTTAAGAGAATCTAGTTAGTCAAGACAAGGCATGGTTGTTTACGTTCGTGTTTATATTACAACACACATATGAAAGCCCTAAAGCGAACAATCATAACAAAATATGTCTAAGCGTGTCTTGTTTTGACCAACCGGTACGCGGAAATACATACAGTTGCTTCGGTGATATCCTCGGCTGCGCTTTCTGTGGTCGCCTCTTCTTCAGGAGGACCATATTGGCTGGATGGTTGTTGAGGAGCGTTGTATAATCCCTGATCAGCAATGGGAGCGCCATAAGTTTGTTGTGGCTGGGGTCTTTGGGGTAATGTGAATTGTTGTCCGGATGGTCGCCAACCACTGGGTGCGTATGGGGCGCCTTCAACATCTGCTGGTGGAGCAGATTGCCTAGCGAATGATCTGAATCTAGGCGGTTCCGCTGATACCAGGGAAGCTGCGACTAGAAGTATGGCCACTGTAGTCTAAACAATACGAAAAAAAAACACTAAGATTATCAAAATACATTATGCATGTAAAGCAGTCTAAAAAATTCACTCTTACTAACGAATAGTGAAGGCAGTAAAACTACCTTGGGAATGATTTCACAAAAATTTCAGAAAAATACAAGGGCAGCACCGATAATTTTTGCAAATTGGTAAATAAAATTGTGTCGAACCAAAAATATTTTTATTAATGTTTTTCAAAATATTTATCTTTAACCTTAATATATTTATGCATCTGATAGAACAGATAGATGCGTGGCATAAGATTTTCAATGTCCAAGGAGGCCATGGAATACTTTAGAAACCCCGTTTCCGAAGTGACTCAAGAGGACTGGCTGTTTAATTTTCAAATCATTCCAATCTTCTTGGGTCACTTCGAAAACAAAATTTTCAAAGTATTCCACCGCTTCTTCGAGCGTTGAAAATCTTATGCCACACATTTTATCCTTTAAACGAGGGAAAAAGGAAAGAAATCGCAGGGTGCCAAGTCAGGGCTATATGGTGAGTGTTGATGTAATTTCACCTTAGAGGCCTTCAAAAATTGTTTCGTTTGTCTGGCGGTATTACTTGATGCGTTATCTTGATGTAGAACAATGTCACATTTAGGACGCTGTAAGCGAAAGCTTTCAAGCACATTTGGCAGACATACTGTTGTGCACCAGTTGCAACTGGTCTAGATTTCCAGAAAAAACTGCCTATCATTTTCTTTCCTATACTTCGAGGCTGCTTGACTTTGACTGGATTAGGGTCAGTAGGAAAGACCCATGCGCCCATTTCCCCTTCGATTCATGTTCAAATGCATAAATCCACCTTTTGTAGCCAGTAATAATGTTGTAGACTGCTTTTGATTTACCATCATTGTATTTCTTGCTTTACACCATTCAACACGCTGGACTATTTACGCATCTGTTAAAACGACAACACACCTTTCTTACTTCCAAGTATCATGCAGGATCTTTTTGATTGCGGTCATACCAATGCCCAAGTTGCTTCTAAAAATTCTGTAATGATTCTATCGTCTTCTTCAATGTTTGTTCGAACGGCAGCTGTTTTCAACGGTAACTGCAGAAACTTGTCTTCCGTCTCTTAAGTCGTCCTTACACTGTTGAAAATTTTAAACACTTTTTTGACTAATTTAATAGTGAGAGAGGTCCACACTGTTTTCGTGTTATTTTGTCTGAGAACTATAGAAGTTTTAAATTTGACGAGCAAAGATAGTCAAAGTATTGTCTTTTGCTAAGGAGTTATTTTGTCCAAACTGACACGTGGAATTATAATAATGTTCTAGTCACATTTTATTTGATCTAGACTAGACAAATTTACTTAGCTGTTTAACTAAATGAATGCGATCTATTGGTGTTTTAACACCATTTTCTAAACACAACGTCTTTTTAATATGAACTCCTATTTCTTAGTGCTATAATATTCTCTCTTTAAGACGTTTTCTCAATTATAAATATGCAAAACCACCTCATTCACAAGTTTTGGTTTCAATTAAACGTACCAATTTAAAATGATTTTTGAGGACCATTATAAAATAAGTGAATGTTTATGCTATTTGATTCAAGTCTAAACTAAATGCGTAAATAGATGTTCCCAATACATCTTTAAGATGTTGAAAATTTTTTATGCCACTGGATTTAACGTTAAATAACACGAGGGTTACACTTTGCAAGTCCAGTCACATTTGGATGGTTTGTTGTGTATATGTTATTTCGGAGAAATCAAGCACGAAAACAGATACACGTGCAATGCAGGTGGGTGCGGTATAATGCAATACTGTAATTTAGAATAGGTGGGGTTTCTACTATTTCTATTGCGAGGGAAAAATTCTGATTGGTTGACGCTTCTGAATGTCTAGAAAAATAGTCAATCCTCATATCTGAACAAAGAATTTACACGAAATTCTAGTCATTTGCTGTTCTATTGAAATACGCTAGTCAACTCGTCTGGCAAGTTTGGAAAAATCCACACTAAAATATTTGACTAGTCCGCGCAAAATTAACGCCAACACCGGTATATTTTCACATGTTAGTGTGCCTGTCGAACTTAAATTCATTGTACCAGCTGTAACAGCCATTTGAGAAGGCGCTTCGGAGATAAAATCATAATAAATCATAGCTCTGAAATTTTCTTTTGAAAATGCATTTTTCACACACTTCACTTACTTTGACAACACACTGAGAAATAACTGCTACTTTTATCGAAACCAAATTTGAAATGTCAAATTACAAAATATTAGGCAATTGTTTCACAGCTGGTTTGATTCTCACGGCCACTTGATCTCCAGTTTACAGAATTTATCGGTGCTACCCTTGTATCAATTAGATTTTGAAATATCTTCGATTTTAGAACGTAAATCTGCTAAATTAGAAAGTTATAGGAATTGGGAACATAATCTAGGAAATAACAGAGCAATAATATACGAAAAATAAAAGTAGAACGTTAACTATGCAAATATAATCGACAAAATATCTTAAATGAGCATTAATTGCTGAATTTAGCATTTGAAAACAAAATAAGTATTGCTAAAAACCTAAAAAAAAATAAATGATACAATTTAAAATAATCGATTAATCACCTTTGAAATAATGACATAAAGCAGGGAGTAGATAGTGTTGAATATGAATAAAATTAATTTATTGAAGATTATGTTTGCAATTTCGATTTGAAGTAAAGTGAAACTGATTCAGGGAGAATCGAATAAAAAAAATAATTCATTGCGCTCTTAATTGATTTGCTATGATTTAAATTTTGAGAGATACTAGTATATCCTAAACCACGATGAGTGATAGTTTAAGCATAAAACGTTTGATTTCCCAGAAATTTAATTTTTAAATTCAAATTCATTTTGAAAAATTACAAATGCAATTTTAATACGTCAAGATATAACTATGGATTTTATTTATTTATATTTATTCATACCTGACAGTTACACCTGATAATACTCTAGGCCAAAACACGTTGCACATACATAATAAAATGAGTTAATTAGAACAGCTGATTAGAGCTTTTACTCAATTTTCCAAAAAATAAAATAAAATTAATATATGGAACAAGAACGCATGGTAAACAAGTTCATAAATTGAACTAATCAATTGAATCGAAAATTGGGCCAGAAATGTAGTAAACAAGCTCATAATTTCAACTAACTAAATTCAATGAGGCTTTAGCGTCGTAATAATTTTAAATCAAATTCCAAAAACAATAGTTCAAATTATTCGCACTGATGTAAACAAGATTACGTGCAAAATACAATTACTGTAAACACTTCCAAAGGATCTCAACGATTTGAAGATTCACGTACATCGATAATTTCACAGATCCTACGCAAATCACTTTTCTCCGCACAAACCTGGCCGGTATTTGATATCCGCACTGTCATGTTTTCAATATCCTCAAGAAACGCTTACCTTCATTGTATGTCGTTGTCTTCTTGTTCGTTGGCGCCACAAAGCCACTTGTGTTTCTGTGTGATCAGACTCTGACTGATACACCGTTAGGACATAACAAGGGATTATATACCTGAATCATTCGATGTTACGTGTCTAGACTGCAGAACCGATCCTATATAGTCTAAATTTGATTACGAACACGAACATATTATTTCAGAATGCCAGACCTACGACGACAATGGCCTATATGCCGTACGATATTAATATATGGTAGTGCTATCTATGTCGTCTGGTTCAAGGAGGTAGTTAACGTGCTGAAAAATGAACGGGCGATCGTGCTTGACGCAACAGATATTCTTTATGCGTTGAATTTTAATCGTCACGCGAAGGAATAGAACCAAATTTGTTGTTGCGTGAGTTAATTATGTAACAAATTCGGTGTTACTTCACACTGTGTTAAGTATTCTCGAAATTGTATAAAAACTTCACGAAATATATTGAGTTTTGGTGAACTTGCACAATACCAGGTAAACAAATACGGATGGATGAAAATGAAATTGAATCTATAGTGATAGAATCTATTGGTGCGATTCTGATGCATATCTGTACCGTCTGCAAGATTATATGTAAGACCCTAAGCATGTATTATGATTGCTTAGAGACTTACAGATAACCCTACTAGAAGTTACAGATATGCACAGAATCTCACTGTAGGGCTCGAATTCCAGAGAACATAACAGTTTAATTTAAAACACATTTTTCAGAATTCAGAATTTCAGAAAACCCTCTCATTTCTTCTAATAACAAATCAAGTCGGATTTTTTAAATTCCCTAACGCCTCCAATACAATATCAAGCATGATGTACCACACGGATCCGTTCTTGGACCATGTCTGTTTTTAATTTACATCAATGACCTAGAGCATTGTGATATTAACACCGATTTTTTTCTATTTGCTGATGATACCACAGCTATTAACTCTGATTTCTCAGAAATGAGTGTCAGTGCCAGTACTGAGAACATGGATACTGCTATAAATAATTGGTTTTTAGCCAAGAAATTGTGTGTGAATGCAACCAAACTGCAGGGGCAGATACACCTAATTAAACCTGTAAGGCTACTCGGTGTATTATTAGATCTGAAGTTAACTTGGGAGAATCATATCGATGATCTGTATACAAGACTCTCAAGCAAAATTTTCTTGATTAGAATTTTAAAAAATAAACTATCCCCTAATTATTTAATAACAGTATATTTTTCATTTTTTCATTCTGTTATGAGCTATGCCATTTAGTTTGGGGTCATTTCAGTCATTTATTCAAAGTATTCAAACTGCAAAGAAGATGTATCAGATTGGTTGCGAATTTGGAGTATAGGGCTGATTGCAGAGAAACTTTTATTAAACTTAAAGGTCTAACTACACCATGTGTATATATCTTGGAATGTGTCACTTTTATAAAAGAAAATTTTGATAATTACACTCTTAATAATGATTTCCATAATAACCCACTAGATTTAACGAAAATATTAGATTAGGCCAACTAAGACTGAAAAGAAGTCAAAATAGCATCAACTATTTTACCATCAAATTTTTCAATGTCATACCCAGCCCCATCAAAAAATTACCATTAATGTCTTTCAAAAATATTATGAAAAAATACTTTTAACTACTAATTTCGAAAAGCTTTTATTCAGTTGAAGAATGTTTGAATAATAATTTTAGCGATATGATTTAATTTGATTTAAATCCATCTTTGTAACTATTAATATTTCTATTGTTTCATTCTTATTTTGCTGTGACGTATGTAAACACTTCGTGTACTAGCATTAATAAACTTTATTATTATTATTATTAATTCTGTCTGAAGTATTCCAATTTTCCCCTAATTTAAACTTTTGATTATGTGTTTCAATACTTTTATTATAAACAACAAAACTCTCAGCCTTAGAGCCATCCGTAAACAGTTTCACCTACTCAAAGTGGTTATCATTTGTAAATAATAAGTAATATCCTCATTTCACGCGACGAATTTTTGGAAATCTACTAGTAATATACCCGAAAAACCGCACGCCGCGTCTGCCGAAGTAGATGACGTATTCATCTATTTCGGTAGACGCAGCGTGCTTTATTTCGGGTTCGCGGCTCTAACCGTTAACGATCTTTTGCGCTCCGTTACCTTTTTTTTTGTAAACCCATTCATTTCTCTCGACCAAATTATTGATTCCATATGCCAAAGTAAACTTGTAGCCTCTTATTGATCCATCCTATACATTCAAATACTGGTTTCTACATATTGTCTTTAGTGTCGCAATATGCATGTACGTCCATGTTGTCTTTCTTAAGCCACCTAACATAGATTCTAAATAGTCTATCCAGTACCACAGTGTTATTCACATTCCATCTACTCTGCCACATGTCCATCATCGCTCCCTCTGTCATTCTTCGGGATCACGATACCACTATTCTCGTACATAAGATTTCTTTGTACGTCAGTAGAAGCCGTTGCTACTATGCAACGCCTCGAAGGAGGTCGACGCTACCCTCAGCAACATCTTTCTTTATCTTCCCATAAGATTCCGATACGCCCGAGAAGCCAGCGCCCCGGTTCGCACAACTGCGCACTATTTCCCGAAATACAATCTCTGATCCAGGATTATTCCCAAATATTGCGATGTTGAAATTGATATGATTTTTCCTCGGCCTACTCTTTAGGATCGGACTTCAATTGTAATTTGTTTTCTGCCAGACAGGTGTTAATGCTACTAAGATTTTCATTAACTCTGCTCATGTGTCTAGACCCATTCCCTGCAGCCACCAGCATCGCCAGGTCATTCGCCTATTCCACCAGCTGGGACTGCACAGTCAGATGCATCTTAACGATGTCATCAAGTACTATATTCCATAGGATAAATCCGAGAACAGAACACTAAGGTACACCAGCCCCTATCTCGATCTCCTCATTTTTCACAATCTGAGCCCGTCTCTTGTCAAAGTGGTTGGTTATTATATTGATCACTTGATATTGCTCTGTTAATTAGCGTGCGCACTATGAAATCCCAACCAGCATTACTGAACGCATTTCGAACATCTAGGGTAGGCATGCATAACCTCGCTCCACCTTCTTGGGCTCCATTCACTGTGGTTAAGACTACTTCCTATGGCATAATCCACCATGTTTAGCTGCTTCAGCCAGCAATGTTGATCTGCTCAGTATTCATGCATGTTGCATTACATATTAATCATAACATATAAAGAAATCGGTAGGCTGGCGACCTAACCTTCTTTCTAATCGCCAATAACATCTCCGGATAACCCATACTTCAGGAGTACGTACTACTAGTGCTAAAGTCCAATATCCATTATTAATCCATATATCATTTCTTAGTGGAGTTATACGGCATACCATAAATATAATACCATGTATTGCAAAATTTGCTATCCCTATTTTTTAAATTAATTTTTTTTGTGTATAATCTTGAATTTTGAAAAATAAAAAAAAGAAAAATGCTGTCATTTGCGACAAGAGCAATAAATCAAGAAACGTAAATATTAGATTTACAAATAGTTAAGTAGAACTAAAGGCATTTGTGAGTAGTATTACCAAAAATTGGACTAAATCGAAAAAAGAAATCACAATTTCATCCAGTTTTATTTAAAATTCTAACATTGAAATATAGTGGTGCATACCACTAACATTTGAGTACGTGTTTTACAGATCTATTTCATACACATTCTTACATATTTTATAAAATAAAAATTTTTAATATTATAAGGCACATTTTCATTCAAATTAAATTTTATAAAATTTTAACATACTTTTTTTTCTTGAAAATGGTTAACTTTAATCTGGTAAATTTCCTGTTTTGTACGTCTACTAACAATAAGTGTATATTAGATTCAGTAAGTACGTACACACAAATTAGTGATAGAATACAATGAATATAAATGCATTGCAAAATTTGCTATCCCTATTTTTTAAATTAATTTTTTTTGTGTATAATCTTGAATTTTGAAAATAAAAAAAAAAGAAAAAATGCTGTTCATTATGCGACAAGAGCAATAAATCAAGAAACGTAAATATTAGATTTACAAATAGTTAAGTAGAACTAAAGGCATTTGTGAGTAGTATTACCAAAAATTGGACTAAATCGAAAAAAGAAATCACAATTTCATCCAGTTTTATTTAAAATTCTAACATTGAAATATAGTGGTACATACCACTAACATTTGAGTATGTTTTACAGATCTATTTCATACACATTCTTACATATTTTATAAAATAAAAATTTTTAATATTATAAGGCACATTTTCAAATTAAAAATTTTATAAATTTTCAACATACTTTTTTTTTCTTGAAAATGGTTAACTTTAATCTGGTAAATTTCCTGTTTTGTACGTCTACTAACAATAAGTGTATATTAGATTCAGTAAGTACGTACACACAAATTAGTGATAGAATACAATGAATATAAATGCAGACTGTGTAGAGCCATAACAGTTTGTTGTTGAACGTGTTTATTTTAAATAGCCATTTGTTAAATGGATTGTTTTAAATTTCCAAATGTTTTGGTTTCATAATCAACCATATTGCAACGTGTAACTATATAATTTAGTTTCGATAAATAAACCTTAAAACTGCTACACAGCAAGAGATATTTTTAACAGCTTGAAGCAAATCTTTTATGCTTGGAGGTGTATGAACCCTTTCGATTCTCTTCCTTCTTTTGCACATTTTTTAAATAATAATAATAATAGCGATTTATTGGCTGAAAAAAACGGATACACATACAGACATAAATGCTATAATAGCGAAATATTTATCATCTCAGCCAAAAAGACTAATTCGCCGTTGCGTAATACACAAAGGCGCTCTTCTAATAGTCTTGTACAATGAAAACAAAATAAATAATAACAATAATTATTATTGTGGGCGCTACGAGTGAGATTCCGACATCGCTCCTAACAAACTTGGAAATACTTGATGTCCCTAAACATCTTACATCGAGATGTAGAAGGCGGTACTCCTGGCGACTGCCAATATAGTTTGGAAGGCCCTTAATATGCAAGAAGCCACTGCAGGAAGGTGAACTGGAAAAGAAAAGAAATTAAAATTTATATACATATATTGTAATAAATACCGTATACACGCGTATTGTAATACTTACCTACCTAGGTTGTTTACAATGTATTACTTATTTTTATAAATAAAGGTACAGTTGAATAATAATAATGGAATAAAGAGAAAAAAGTATTCACACAAAATAAATCGTGAATCTGACGTCCAAAAAGCAACATTTCTAACCGTTAAAAGTGAAACACGGACAAGATAGAACTAAAAGCACTCATCAGCAGAAAATAACATGCCAGTCTATTGCTTTTGCAGAAGTATTGATTGAAATTTTATTTTTATCGCCTTCGCAAATAAGGAATCCTCCCAAGAAAGATATTTATTAAGACCCTGACAATGTTATATGAAAAACTTCTCTTATAAATCTCCAGTCTTTGTTTCGGAATTTTAATCAAATAAGAACCACGAACGATACGTAGATATAATTGATTCCGAAATTTAACTTTACTATATAAATGCCGTGGTCTTTTTCGATGTTATTAAATAAGGTGATGGTATGAAGAGTACGTCGATTGTCCATGTTTAGATTTGAATTCGTTTTTAACAAGTGCTAAGTCGAACATCTTCTACGCAAACCATACACCTATCTTACACAGTAGTTCTGCACGCGCTGAATCTTCGCCGCGTGTGTGGTGAAGTGTGTAAAGTGTGAAACGCTAGCTGAATATTTAAACCAGATGAGGCAGCCTTCCTGGCTTTGCGGGGTCCAAATAAAATTAATTGTGCCTTAATGGGATTAATCTTTCAATGGAACTGATCAGAATACTTGCATATGTTTTCCAGGTCCCCGTTAATCCGTTAAGTTACTAATCTTTTCATTTAAGTATTGTACTTCGACCTCTGACATCTTCTCTTTCCCTCTAGTTATCTAGATCACTTGCAACTATAACTTTTACTCTCTTATCCATCTTCATCCTTTAGGTGCCAAATTATCCAATAGGTTTATCCTTAGATAATTCTACATTTATCCTTCTCTCCCAACTAAGCTGGGTGTTTTCTTCCTGATGTCTTTGTTTCCCGCATCTCTACCATTTATTGTTGCTTTTTTTTCTGGTTAAACACCCTTATCTCATATCCATGGATTAAAGTGAGTTGCGATGTAAGAGATCTAGTTAGTAATATCTCGTGGCTTGTATACCTATCCACCAGTTTCTCTAAAACCTTCATTGTAAATGATTTATTATATTATATTTTGATATAAATGCTACCACGGGTACTTTTTCAAACTTTTGGCAGGTACACAGCTAAAGGCAAGGCAAAATATTACATAAAATGGCATACAATAGTTCTGCCATCTTCTGTAAGATAAATGGGTAAATGCCGTCTAGGGCTCGGCAATTTAAATATCCTGCTACTACCAGATCTTGTGTGTTTACTCTACGATGGAACACAGAACCAGGGAAATGAACCTTTAATCTTTCAATGATCTCCTTCTCTATAATAGTATACTCTCCTAAAGAGTTCTTCTTGGAAACGATCTTGTAACACCTAGAACTTTGCTGAATACCTTGAACTTCCTCTTAGTGCATTCTCCCATGCAGATTTCTTTTTCCTGTCTATCAGCTTGGAAGTAGCCAGAACTGATATTCCTGTCACTCGCTACTGCATTTCTTTCTAATGAACGCTCTGCTTAGCTATTTCCATAATTCCACGAGTTTTCTGTTCCACCAAGGCATATTTTATAATTTATTATTAAATGATTATTAGCGATTATTATACTGAAATACGTCGTTTAAATGATTACGAAAATAAATGGAATGGAAAGAATGTAGGTATGTTTTACATAAAAAATAATATTACTTGATATATATCTTTTATAATACCTCTCTTATTGAGTTTCTTCCTCAACAAATAGTTCGAACGCAAATTTTTGTCTAAATTGACACGATTGGCTTTAGAGTATGTTTCGGGTAACCATATTTTAGTACCTATAGTGAACGCATACTTAATTCAATGCCATAATACCATTTTCATCATCTGGTTTAATCGGAAATGACGTTGACTTTCAATTCTTCAAAAGGCTTACCTTACTTATTTGTTTTCGTCTAAAGCCCTCTAAATAAATAAACCGCCATACATCCCTAGGTATTTATTATTATAATTTAAATCAGCTCACAGACATTTTGCTAGGAAAATATTTTTTTTGAAAAAATCAATAACAGCAAACTTTAACCATCAAAAAAGTTAACTCTTTAAGTCATTAACAAGAACAACTGCCTAATTTATTAGAGTAGTAAACATCCTGAGTAGGCACCATTTGTGACATTTACACGTGTGGCGCGCACCACTCACGGGCTTAAAACGTAAACCGCCACTAATTATAATCCGCTTCTGTCCTTATTGGGTCAAGCCGGATTCTAATTAAATGAGATCCAGGGGACAAAGAAGTCGGCACCGTATTATTAAGTGGTGACATGCCAAGGGGAGCGTATCCTGACCCAACACCTTCGACATGACCTCGGCACGTCCTAACACATAATTTAATCGTTGTGCGCGGTGTATACTATCAACGGACGACGTTTATTATTCAAGCGGCGATCCTGAGTAATTGCTTGGAGTTGACTCGAATATGGTATTTTAATGGTGACAAAACACTTTCTTTTTCGATACATTGCCTGTGCGTCTGCGATTTTTTGGTTTATTTTGTAATAAAAAAAACAATAAAAATAGAAGTATATGAAATTTAGCACGCTTATTATTCATACAGGGTGACGCAGAAAAATTTAAGAAACGATTTGTTCTATTATTATGTTTATATACTTCATATGGGCATGAAAAGGATACAAGAAAAGTAATGAAAACAATAACGGTGGAGAGAGAGAGATCAAGGTAGAACAAATATCATAGATAGACGAATACGAAGAAGGACTTTGGAGGAAATGCGAATAATGGCGGGAATTAAAAGAGGATGGAGGAAATACATACAAGTGAAACGAAATCCACATCCGATACCTAAAATAAACGGGGTAGGAAGAAGAAGAAGTGGGAGATTTAAACGTTAGAGTGATTACACTGAAAAAAAAGAATAGCGCTGACACGTGGATATTCAGTTCCCCTAGATACAAATTATACTTAAATACGGCATAGGTATTCTAAGTATTTAATGTAAATAACACAAGATTTCTGAGTTAAAATATTTACTACAATATTTCGTTCAATTATACCAAATATTCAAATAATATTATTATTGATAAGTGAGACATTTGTTACAACGAAATTGGTAAACTAGGTACTTATTCTAAATCAACTAGTTATTGTAATTTTACATTTAGAAATTTGGTTTTAACATAGTTTTGCCATGACACATATGCAATCAGTTTGTAGTAACCAAATTATTAATCTTTAATATTCTTGTAAAAAAATTTACTTATTACCAGTAAAAACACATAGATAGTAAAATTTATTTGCATCAAGAGTTGTAGCAAAGCACTGAATTCAAGTATATTTAGGACAAGTAAACACTAAAATGCGAGTTTAGAGATTTCCTATTTGTTATTCCAAATTAAATAGTATTTGCTACAGTTTTTTTTTGTTTCCGGCAACTAAAATATACTTGTTGCAAATATACACTATGTATCAGCCAAATGGAATAAATTCGATAATAAATAAAAGGGTGCGTGTTCGAAGAAACTCTCGGATACGTCGATTGGTATTTTTAGTTGTGCATTTTTTTCAACAGAAACCTTTTATACATGGTGCGTGTAGTAACAGTGGCCAATATATTGAATTCTTTGAAGTATTCATTCTCTTACCCATATTTTCGTTTTCCTATTTTTTTACTTGGTTTACTCTTTTTCCTTTTCAACAAAAGTGCTACTGCCGCCTGCCGCTGCAGTATTTTTTTTTTTTACAGGCAACATATCAATTTAACTTCTGGAAGTTTTAAATTAAACTGATGCAAGAAAACATATGCCAATCTAAATAATCCACCCAACATTTTGCAGCAAGTAGTGCCACAGAAGTTTGCATCAGAGGCGCGATTCGCTTGCAGCAACAATTGGCATTATTATTTTTTTGCAAAAGTGTGAACAGCTCCCTTCACACTTGTGCAAATACTTGGCGCAAATGTTAGGGCTAATTGTTTGGTAGTCAGAACAAGGCTTATTGATATAATTTTTTGAATAACGTTAATCCCTCTGTTATTTGCACTTTAATTTTTTTTTTAAGATTTAACTTCCAATAATATATTGCTTGTAAAATGCACGTGGCAGGTACAAATAACGGTGTTTTTTTGTATGCGTATTTAAATCTCCAAACTGTAATTTTAATAATGACGTTAGATTTAACAAACACGTATATTTATTATATTTTTAACCGCCGCTTTCGTTGACCTAGATTAAATTAAACGTTCTTAGTCTAGAAATATTTGTAGGACTGAATTCCACAATTTCCGCAATATTCGCAAATAATTAAGTTAACTCATAAATTCTCATAAACAGCTGAACTTCAACTTACGAACATAATGCGTTCTATAAAAATGGTTCATAAGTTGGATACATAATGTCTCTTGTAAGTTATCATTATTATCGCACATATATGATTAGGAGTTTTCCTAAAATCTTGTGAAACAATAAAATGCTG
Organism: Protaetia brevitarsis; assembly: GCA_004143645.1. Taxonomy (NCBI): domain Eukaryota; kingdom Metazoa; phylum Arthropoda; class Insecta; order Coleoptera; family Scarabaeidae; genus Protaetia; species Protaetia brevitarsis. The sequence continues at coordinate 115,809 of RXPK01003179.1, forward strand.
TACATTATGTAGTACATACATAAAAGTGGAATTTTAAATGAATATATCATATTACATATGTATATAATAAAAGTTAATTTCGGTACATTTCTTATTGCAAGAATGTAAAGCTCTATGGAAAAAGAACAAACAAATGGTATGCATCTGCCTATCATATTCTGATCTTTCTTCCATAAGTATTGATGTTTGATGTGTTGAAATAAGTACTTTCTTAATTAGTTCGAAATTGTGATTTATTTACTATATTTTAAATTATCTATCCCACTACCGGTTTCGGCATTTGTCCTCTTCAGGTGCATAAATAGAAATAATTGAATGTAATAAGAATTGGAATTGTTTACCATCATTCAAAACATGTACACATAAATTTAAAGAAAAATCTTACATACAAAACTTTGGTAACTTAGAAAGCATGCTTATTTTTAACTTATTTTAAACTAATTACATTATTTTTTTTCTATCATGTGAAGTTTAAGTTTTGTAATTACTAATTTTTGAAAAACTTGTGGTGCACCACAACGAAACGCCATTATATACTTTAACACAACTCGAGTATTGCTTTAATTATTCATCCCCTACAACCACGATCTCACAATTCCAATTCTTGGAGCAACGAAGAACACACAGACAATTAAATGTAATAATTAATAAAAACTGTATTGAAAGATCAGATTCCAGACATGTGTAAAAGATTTATTTCGTAGGACCTAGGTCCTTTGTTATATCTTGATATCAACTAATCGCTTTTTGTTGAATCATTGAGTACTTAAACATTGATTTTATTCTATTTAAGTTCTGAATCCATGTTATCAGATATTGTTCCATTTTTTCAAATGCAACACGTCATTTTGTCCAAATAATTACAGATTTATCAGAACCTGCATTTTCTGCGTAATTAGATATCCTTTATTTTTCCTTTAATATTATCGCTATTGTGGAAAGATTAATATTAAAAAACTCCCAAATGAAGCAAAATATTTCCCATTTTTATATCGTCTCTTAATTTTCATTTTTATTTCAATATATTTTTTCCACGTTTTATAACATCTACCTTACTACTCCATGTTTACGTTTCCCTATTTTTTTAATTGATAAAATGCTTTGAAATGAATTGATATGGTTTGTTACCATTTACTGCACGTAGAGAAACTAATGATGGGATGCAATGCATATCTGCATATGTCAATCACACAGTCTTACACATAATCTGTAAGACTTACAGATAACCTTAGAGACGCTACAGATATGCACAGAAACCCACTGTAACATTTATTACATTTGGTATACGGCTTTGTGCTGTTCGTTATTTCAAATATTCGTTAGCTACGACGTTTTGCAAGTTGAGGTTCGCCTATTTACAAATCGATCCTAGGAGCGACTACCCAAAAGCAATTCTAGAACCAAAGCTAAACAAGCTCGATACCCATGTAACCCGGAACTCTGTACTGGACGAGCACCGGGCTGCTGAAAAAGACGGGTTTCGACAGCCGCACTTTTACACTTTGTACATTTAAAAATGTTTCTGAAAGATGGCAAATATTACAATCCCAAATTGTATGGTTTACTTTGTCTTAACAAAACCCTAATATAGTATTTTGGCTAAATAACCCTCAACTCCATATAAGTATGGAGTATGGCTTAAGTAAAAAGCTAAATACTAGTTAAATGTAACGTTTCAACATTTAATTTATGACTTTTTCAAACAGGTTAGTACTACTTAAAAAGTTCAATGACATTCAATAAATGTTGTACCTTTTAAGTAGTACTAATTGTAAGCTATTTGAAAGAGACATAAATTAAATGTCGAAACTTTGCGTTTAACTATTTAGTTTTTTTTTACCTAAGCCATACTCCTAATAAGACGAAACTCTAATTGTATGTTTTATACACGTCAATAACAACTTCTTTTGCGAAAATAATAATAATAATAATTTTATTAGGCACTGGATCTAAAGAGATATGGGCTCCGTCAAGACAAGATATACAATAAAATACATAAAATTACATTAAAAATACATTACATAGGTTTATATATAAAAAAGTATTCAAATTCAACACTCCCAAACTGATTGCTCCAGAAACTCCGACACGCTATAATAACACTTGTGCTTCAGATATTTCTAACATTTTTTGGTAGTTAAAACATTGTTCGGACAATTCGCTTTTGCAGCACAAAACAACGCGAGAGACTACGCCCCACATCCCAAAACAAAATGCAATACCGCAATCTGGAAGAAATATTCGCGTGGTAAAACATGAATAGTCCCTCCAACGATACAATACCTCGCAATCTATATATGGCATATGAAAGTGAACATAGTTTAGAGCATAATTGGGACGCATGACTATCCCAAGATAAACGATTATCAATTCGACAGCCAAGAAAATCAGTTTCAGACACCACAGGTACAGACACAGTTCCCAGTCGCACCATTGGTGATCTGTCGACGGGGCATCTAGCCGAACTGAAGGCTACCATTGAAGTTTTAGATTTATTTAATACAAATCCATTATCACTACACCATCCAGACATTGCCAATGCACATTCACTACCAAATCGTGAGAGTTCACTATCATTAACACCCGAGATGATAACAGTAGTGTCATCCACATATTGGCAAAGGTTGCCAACGGAAAGAGAATAGTTATGGTCGTTAACATATAACACAAAAAGAAGAATGTGTGTGTGTCGATGTTACCTTACTTACAAGTTACGGAAAATGTATCATATACATTTCATGTTTAGTGGGATTATAGTATTATTTGTAATGAATATTGATAATGATTTTTGCCAAATATTTTGTTGTTTTTTGCTAGATTAAATTTTCTTTGTTAATCAAATTGGTTGAGCAGAATAACAATATAATGAAGGGGCGACAGATTATATATTTTTAAAAGAATCTGCTACCGACCTAAAAGAGCAAAAAGCGATAAAAGAAGTATTCATTTTCGTCCCTTTTGTCTTAGGCACATTAACCCGATATTCTCATGACGATAATAGCCGCTCTCGTGGAACATTTAACTTCTTCACGACCACATAAATATCGTGTTAAATATTTACGCCGCGCGATAAACAGACATCAGGCAGTTTTCCCTCCCGTGTTACGTGTATACAAATTCCGTATAGAGAGACGACACCGTGGCGTATACACAGTACACAACGAACGAAGAGAACGAGCCAACCCTGCTCCCAGTTCCGACAGAATATCTGATACATGTATCTCTCTGAGCGGCAACGGCAGCCCTCTTTTGTCCCGATATTGAAATGGAATCATTTGAGTGTAAATAATTTGCTTTGGTACCCTGCTCTTGCCATCTACTGCTATACCGTGCCCCCCTCTGCATTGCTGACAACTTATTAGCAAAGAGTTCCAGAGCCAGCCGCCGCTGTTCCGCTACGTAAAGCTATTAGAATATCATCGTAGACCAACACATACACACAGGAGGAGCGCACACACTCGCACGGCAACGGCATAGTTTGTACCGCTTATTCACATCTCTCTCCCACCCTTCGCTCCTTTTCGCAAAAGCGAAACGGTCTTGATCGTTTCCCCGTGCGGCACCCCCTCGCAGCTCCGAACGGAGCGAAGCGGCGAAGACCGCGACCGGCGGGCCCCCGCGGATCATGCAAATATATAAGCGAAGAAAATTCGAAGGCAAGCGTGCAGAAGAATTCCACGATTTGTTTGGGAGTTTCTTTTTGGGAAGCTTTTGTGCGAGAGCGTGTAGGCCGTCGGAGTCGCCGCCCCAGAAGCGAGGAGAGGAAGATATCAAAAGGAAGGCGAAAGAGTCTCGTTTTTGCAGTCGGAAGAATTTTAATCTAAATCCGTCCTATCGTAAATTGATGTTCTAGTAGATATATAGTTGAGGATGCGGAAGATATGGTGAGAAACAGATATGGGAGACCTTATATTTGTATTTATTAATTTTGTGTGTAAATTTTAAGTTGTTTTATTTTCCGAAATCTGCCTATTTCTTGTATAATTTCCTGGTTTAGCGGAAATTTTCTTATATTAATTTTTGGTTACAAGAATTATAATAAATTTGAAACCAAATTTATTTTATTAAAGACCTTTCGTCGTTGTATACGACTTTTTCCATTTGTTCAACTAAAACTTAAATCATATTCTTATGTATAAAATTCATTTCAAATTATTTCATCCTTCTAAATTTTTTTCTTAAATTAAAATTTTATAATAAGTAAAGTAAAGTCAGGTAAGTGTGTAACCGGGGCCAGTGTGTATATTGGCTACATTTATTTTTAAAATTAAAATAAGGATGTCCTCTGTTATATTACTAATGTACTATACTGCATACTAGTTTTACAAATAAAAATTCACATCTCCTAACGTGTAATAAATTAGATATCTTGTAAATTTATCATACCTTATTAAAAAGGCATAGTATTATCACACTCTTGGCCGAACTAAAGGATAATGCTATTAATATATAAAATGCGGAACGATTACACACTTGCCCCATTTTGCTGGGTAAGTGTGTAGTATTGACAGTGTTTAAAATTTCCTTTTTTTTCTAGTAAACCGTTGATAATTATAAAAGGCGTATCTATTGAACGCTTACAACTGAGGATATATTACGTACTTCTGTGTGTAAAATTTATCAAAATGTCTTATTATGTGAACAGTGTTACATTTTCTTCACACTATACAATTTTTACTACATACTTACACGTCAATTATCTAAAATACAAAAATAATTTTAAAAAAATCTTTAAATTTGTGATGCATTTTGCATGCTAGTCAAACAGTATCTGTTTACAATAAACAAATATTGTTTCACTAGCATGCAAAATATGTTAACAACAAACAAATATTGTTTGACTAACATGCAAAATGCTTCACAAATTTAAAGAAAAAGTATTTTAGATGATTGACGTATAATAGATATTAAATAAAATGGTGTAGTTATTATAAAATCTTAACTTAAGAAAAAAAATTTAGTAGGATGAAATAATTTGAAAACTTTATACATAAGAATATGATTTAAGTTTTAGTTGAAAAAAATTTAAAAAGTCGTTGTATACAAACGAAACGTCTTTAATAAAATAAATTTAATTTCAAATTTATTATGATTTTTGTTAGCAAAAATTAATATAAGAAAATTTCCGCTAAACCAAGAAATTATACAAGAAATAGTTTTAAGTTGTACGGTATTGTGCAATTTAATGAAATCATTTTGATATTTTGGATTTTGTACATATTGCATCACTTTAAAGTCACTTAACAGCTGTCAAAGTATTACAAACATAACCTATAACTCTGCATCTGCTGTTAGAAATTGTTGTGCGAAAAATGTTATATTTTGATATTTAAAGCTGTCTATTCCCCAATTATTACTGAGTTTATGTAGTTTAACTCGTGTGATGGATATCACGCCTAAGAAGCGCGAAAAGATTGCCACATTGAGTGAATACACGTCTCTGTCACAAAAAGATATTGCGTATGACGTGAGTCAGGGGAGTCATTATTTATAAAAAACTAAATAATTATATCATACTAAACCCCGTGTTCCTTTTAAAGGTACTACACGAGGCTACCTATTCTAAATACTGAATGGATTCCATAACAATTAAAATGTTTTTACTCTAAATAATTTTCCTATGATTGTTAATAATAATAACATAAATATAATACAGTAGACTGGCAATTATGTAAATACTGCTTTATGTGAAACGATGAAATATGTGAACAAACAAAAATGTGATTAGTTCACATAATCGCAAATCGGTCAGCTATCAGTTGTTATTATATTTACGCCCATAGAATGACTTTAGTTATCACTCAGCATTCGCCAAGAAGTAAGGAAAAATCATAGAAAAATCTTACTCTAGTAGCAGGATCTGGGAAGAAGTCTCAGACTTTGTTTCTGATAGCCGGCATATCACTATTATCCCTCTGATGAGTTCAGAAGAAGCAATTTCCACGTCTCCTTAACTCTAACAGTCATACCGTCTTTCAGGATCCATTCTTCACATCATTCAATACCAGTGCAGTGTTCTAAAAACATACAAAACAACAGCAGTACCTATTCTAATACTCAAAAATAACTTAATCCTTATTCTAACCAATAAAAATAATTTTATATTTAAAATATAATTAAGTAATTATATTTAATTACTATTGGTTAGAATAAAGATTAAGTTATTTTTGAGTATTAGAATAGGTACTGCTGCTGTTTTGTTTGTTTTGCCAATATAATTTAGCAGTAATTCAGACGACTAAAGAGTATAAAATATGCATTTATAAATACGTAACCTATCTATTTAACTCCTTAGCTAGTGCCCTAATTTCCGTACGCGACCGCCACTCATCAGTGAGTGGGACATTGAGGTAAAATATGCCCCGCTGTTTTTACCCCACCGCATTCACAATGCGAATCATTAATCCTCCCAATTCTATATAAATATGATGTTAAAACTACTGTGACCCGTGATTAATTTTACCGCCCAATACGATAAATTAACCCTCATTTCCCTATAACGTGTGACGTTACCGATAAATTTCCTAGTCCACCTCCCATTTAAAGTAATATTCCACCTTCCCTGCAACAAGACCTAACAGCATCAGGCGCAGCAATACGTGATTCAGCTGTCCGTAGAAGACTTTTGAAATGTGGTAAAAGAACTATTCGAGCACCGAAAAAAAAAAAAACAACGTCTACTGACCGCATGAAGAAGCAGAGGTTGTTCTGGGTAGTGTTATAAATATTCGTAAGATTTCAATAATCGAAATATCCGAATCGGAAGGCTACGATGCTCGGAATAATATTCCGATTCCATATTTCATCCGACATACTTGTATAAGTTGTGCATGATGATTTTAATAATACTATAATAGAATAACCGAATCGGAATAATATTGGAGATGTGAGATTTGATATCTAAAAAAAAGATCGTCTACTCTCGGAATTACCAAAAAAAATCATCGTGGGGAGGAATCTTATTTGTATTCTGCCAAATCTTAAATGGAGGTTCCCATTTAAGATTTCAAAGTTGTTCCCACTCCCACTCTGGGGAGGTGAGGTGGGGGATCGGGTTCGGCACCATTCAGTGAGCCCCCTACATTATAACAAATCTTATTAAGATCTTTTTTTGATTTGATGCAGTGTTTTAGAGATATTCCGTTGTTTCAAGATAAGAAAACTCACCTGTATATAAGATCTTGTATGCGCTTGTTTATTCAGTATCACGGGTATTCCAGTTTTTAGCAAAATTGCCTTAGTTATGGCTAACACTTATTTTATAGTATTTTAATAACTTGTATAAATTTTCAGATAGTTGTTTTGTTGTATGAAGTTTCTACAGAACATAGTATACTATTTTATTCGGAATCATGTTAAATATGTTTGAAATTAAAAAAAAAACTATTGTTCTACAATATTTAATTGTACAAACATTGAACCAATATTTGTTGTTTTTAATTGTTGATAGAAACGTCCACCTAAGAAATAGATGAGACTTTCAACTCGAGAGAAACACTTTTCATCCAGTAATAACATATTTTCCAATCGCATGCAAAAGTATTTAAAATTTAAAAGGCACTTGCACAATGTATTACAATATCGCAATTCATGTCAAATATAAACACAATATTAAATAATAATATTTAAGGATCACTTACACTTCACACTAACCAGCACGAACCAAAAATCATTAAACGTACTGCTGTGTATTAATAGGAATAAATAAAAAATGCTAAAATGATTTTTAAAATGCAAAAGAAAAATAATATTAGCTAGCTCAACGGAAAAGATTTTTAATAAAACAAAAGAACTATTAATCTCAGAGTTACCCTCGCGAATTAAAACTTTAATCTAACCACGAAAAGTAAATTGTGAGCAAATGAAATCAGACTTTCTTAATTACACGAAAAATTGTTAAGGTTTAATATAAAATAAAATAACAGAATTTTTAACCCGGTGAAACTATTAAACAATAAATTTATTTTAACAAAACGGGCTAAAATACAATGGTGCAGAATAAAACCCTGAACTGAAGGTTCTGGCCTAAAATAAAAACTGCACTAAACTCTAATTTAAAATAGAACAATGCTATTTCCTATGCAAAGCAAAAAAAGAAAGGTTTTATTTGTTCAGGAAGATTATTCAATATCTTTGAATTTCTATCCACGTGGTTTCTCAAATTAAACAAATCTAAACGTGGACAAACGCTAGAAACTTACAGAAATGAAAAAGCTAAATGATGGAAAAGAGCTTCTACTCACCTAAACGAAACTTTAAAGATAAATGAGAGAAAAAAACTAAAATAAACCTTCCTAAACAAAAAAATAATAATTGATCTTATATCTACAGAGTGAACATTTTAATACATTAACAATTATTACAATAATAATTCCTTGATTGACTATATTAAAAAAGAAATTTTAAATTTTCAAAATATAAAATGAATTCCAATATGGCAGCAATAACATAAGAAATACGTCTACTCACACCAATAGTCGAACAAGGAAGTCCTTAACAAAATCCTACAATTGTTTTTCGTACAAAAATCCCTCTCCCCAAATTCATGCAACGCAGACGTAGAACATACGTACAACGTACAACAACGATATTAAATAGAATACGCATTAAATCATCACAAGCGAATAATAGACATTTGAATGACTGGATTAATTAAAAAAAAATCTTAACACTACATAATAAAATCATACAATAAACTCCCAAACTAAACTTATACAAAACAAAACAAAATTGTAAACATTCTCGATAAATTGAAAATCAGCTGTTCAAACAAAGAAATCACAACAACCGTAATATGCAACTTAAAATACACGTCAGTGATAAATGGGTTATATAATACCACAGCAGTACGTACCTGACATATGGGCGTACGCAAAAAATCGTCTTTATAGGCCAAAACAGTTGCGTGATCTTTAGAACATAAGTAAAAATGTATTATTTTTAACTACTCAGTTTTCATCAATTTTCTTTACTAAGCACCAACATATATATAATTGTTAACTGCTGCACTGTCCTTGCTATTAAAAATACATTGTATTAAAAATTAATTTCCTCGTCTAAATATATTAATTCAATTTAAGGTAGATACTTTTATTATAACCAACATAATAATAAATATTGTTTTGGTATTTAATTGCCTATAATTTAGGTACATAAAAGTGTATATTGCCCACAAGGTTAGTTCTTTCGAAGGGAGAAGATGTCAGCGTTTTAAATTGAACATGACATATGAACAAGTTTGCTTTCTCAGAAAACTGAAATCCACTCAAAGCGGCCAGAATACATTTTTAATACCTGCGAACGTAAACTGTCGGCGCTTTTGCCCAACTCGCCCATACAGTGGGATTAGTACTCGAGGAGGTTTTCATAAGCAGGAAGTGTATTTACTTATTCCAAGCTCGTAATTGGATGTTATTTATCGCTTGATCAGGCACGAAAATTGTACTTATCCCTTATCCAATTCATCCGAGTAACGTAGTAGTGCATTAAGTATTACATTATTTGTACATATACATATACGGACACAGCAGCCGGACATTTTCTATATGCCTATTTAGTTCCCGAGTTTCTGCATACATAATCCGTTTAAGGTTTTATCTGATAGGGAATGAAATTAAAAATTTATAAGGGGTGCTTACACAGTGACCGGCATAAATGTTGCAACATACGGGATTATTTTTTTATTATTATTAAAACTTGGTAAATTCTTTTCCTGGGAACAGGTTTAACATATCTATAAAACAACCGCAAAGTTTATTTGACAAATTTCACTATTACTTTATTTATGAAAAGTTAAATGATTACAATTCATTCTAAATCTCCTGCTCCACCTAAAGCTACTACACGAGGCTACCTATTCTAAGTACTATGTGGATTCCATAATAATTGAAATGTCCCTACTTTAAATAATTTCCTTATGATTATTAATAACAATAACAAAAATATAATAAATGAGTCAGCTATCAGTTGCCATTATATTTGCTCCCATGAAACGGCTGTAGTTACCTCCCAGCATTCACTAAGGAGTAAGAAAAAAACCATGAAGAAACTTTACTCTGGGGAGCAGGACTTGGAAATTAATTTCCTTGTTATTAATAGCCAGCAAATTGTTATTATTATTATCCTTCTGAGTTTGGAAGAGACAGCCTCCACGAGTCCCCAATTCCTACAGCCGTGCCGTCTTGAGTTAGCTTGATCCGTTCTTCGCACATCATGAATTTGAAATTGCAGCAGAGGATCGCAATGATCTAAAAACAAATAAAACAACAACAGTATCTATTCTAATATTTAACAATTACTTAATCCTAATTTATTATTTCTAACCAATTGTAATTAAATTAAAGATTTATATTTTAAATATTCATTTTATGTGCCTAATAAATATCTAATAGCTATAATTTAGCACTAATTCAGACCACTAAAGAGTATAAAATATTCATTTGTAAATATCGTACTACCACACTAACGATCTAAATATCAATCCATAACCTATCTAATTCTTTAGCAGCATTACTAAAAAAATTCCACCATTTCTAATATATGTTTCGCGTCGCGGCCAATTCAATCTCTTAGCTAACTTCCGTGCGCGACCGTCACTCATCAGTGAGTGGACATTCAAATAAAACATGCCCCGCTGTATTTACCCCACCACATTCACAATCCGAATCATTAACGCTCTCAATTCTACATAAATATAATTTAAAATTACTGTAACCCGTTATTAATTCTACCGCCTGATACGACAAAGTAACTCGCATTTTCCTAAAACGTCTAACGTTATTTCCTAGTCCACCTACCATTTACAGTAATATCCCACCTATCCTGCCAATCATTTTATCCTAAACCGCTTTATTATTATTATCCTGCTGAGCGCTGAAGAAGCAGCCTTCATGTTTCCTTAATGCCAACAGACGTGCTGTCTTCGCGTAGTGGCTTTCTTTTTCACACATCATGAATTGGAACTTGAAACAGGAAAGAAGTGATGGCCTAACACAAACAAAACAACAGCAGTACCTATTCTAATACACTTAACAATAACTTAATCCTAATTATTCTAACCAATAGTAATTAAATTAAAGATCTATATTTTAAATATTTATTTATGTATACCTAATTAGGCTAAAACCATAATTTGATACTAATGCCGACTCCTAAAGATTATAAAATATTCATTTATAAATACGTATAGCAAGAGAAAAAAGTTTCCGCGTAACTTGGTTTTAAAGAAAAATATGTCACAATTTTTAGGGAATATATAGTTACATCCTCTACTCAATAACATAAATAAAAAGAATCTAGATATTTCTTTTCGGCTGCGGGCAATAGACGGTTTTGAGATAAGATCGTAAAGAGAAGTAAACACCCTAATTTTTATTCTAAAAATATTTGTAGAATAGTACTAATAAATGTTACTTTTACTAAAATAAACGATGACTGACGTACGACTCGTACATACCTTAGACCTTAAAAATTACTGGTTTCGTGGATATTTAAATATTTAAATGGGTTTTGAAATCAGAAAGTAACGACTAGTAACAAACATTACCAAAAAAAGCACCTAAACCAGGAGTGAGCACATATGAAGTCAAGACGGCCACAATTCGGTTTTTAGTATTTTACAAAGAACCATACGTGGATATACAAACTTAAAATTGTTTATTTATATCAAAAAGAAAATAATGTTTAAAAATTTTAATATTAATTTTTTTCTAGATTTCGATTGTTTTTCTTTTCGATGAACTATAAAGATTCGACTTAAAGAAATTCGACAGTATAACAAAAACAAAAGACTAAGGGAAAAAAGTTTTTTTTTTGGGAGCCACACTTAACGAATAGTTACTATGGTACATACATCCACATCTATAACTGCTTCTATAATGAATACAAATAATAAGAAAACACACAAATGTGATACATACAGGTTTCATGACTTCACTAAACACTAACCACTATTAGGCAAGTAACTCGTATGTACAGTGGGTCGGTTTTTTAATGTTATGCCCTACGGAGCAGATATCAACACTTTTTCCTTCTGGGAGTGACTTCTACGTTGTTGCTTGCACCGATGTGGAGAATCTAAATATTTCCGTCCCTAAAATAACAAACCCTAAACGCGATTAAATTTATGACCTTTTTTGATAAATACTTTCTTACATAGCACACTCTGCACAGTTTTACACCTAAATGTAATAAAGTCTACAACCCATACACACTTGACGATAGGTACTAGTATTCTTTAAATATCTGTAGCGGGATGTTTAAGAAGGCGGTTGATGGTTTTAATGTTTGGCCCGCTACCCGGGACTACATAAAGACCCGTCACCATCGTTATCGCCGATCATTTGTAGAGCCGCTTACTTGTATACGTATTAAATTGATACCTCTTTTTCTTTAAAGTTGTTATATTATTGTTATATTAACTATTTATTTATTATACTATACTACTTATTTTGCTTCCCGTAACATTAATAAATGGTATGTTACCATAGGGTATATAAAAAATATAAAACAGATAAGTGTATTAAAAAACAATAAATTTTCAATTACCTGGAATGAATAATTTTAAATGGAAAACATGGTTTTTCAACATTTTAAATTAAATATCAAATTGACGAAACGTCGTGAATAAATAAACATATTAGGAGAAAAACGTATTTTTCTTATACCATGACTGAAAATTTCCATTTAAGAGTGAAATAATGAAAATTTTAAGATTGAAGATAAAGTAAATAACGTTTGGATACGTATTAGTTAAACGTTTGAACTTCATGAAGTCATTATTTGAGCCATGTTTTGGTTGATTTAATAAATTTTGTGATTAATACTAGGAATAATTCATCAGATTCATCAGAAAACTTCTATAAAAGAAAAGAAAGCTGATCCTGTACATTGAAAACGGTATGGCATCGCACATATTTATTTATTTTATTATTTTCATTGAATGCATATAGATTTTAGGTAATATAACATCCTTACCATCGTGAAAAGGGAATTCCTATTTGTTTCTAAAATTCTAAAAAGAGATTCGGTGAACAGGTCATGAAAAATAGGTAAAGATTTGCCGGTTTAGCTGAGTTATTATTTTCACCCAGAGTTTTATAACAAAAAAATACATTATATAACGCTGTCGATGCGATTCGATTAGATTGAATAAACAATAAAGTGACTATATAATACTCAGTATATAAAAGACAAAGCACACAAAATATAAATAATCACACAATATTTTGAACTATTACAAAGAGAACTACGCCACTGGATAGAATACAAAGAAAATAAATAGTTTTTCCAAAGATCGTGTGTCACGTTAAGATAGGTTCCAAGTCGGTATCATATAGGTAGTATTTTTTTAATCAAATTAAACATTAGGAGAAACTGACAATATTTCCTATTCGGGTAATGAATACTCAACAATTTTCTTCACTTTCTATGCAAAAAAAAACTTCAAATTTTGAACAATGGATAATTTACAATAAATGCATTTTTAAATACATTATTGATATAGAAATCCGTAAAATCTGTTATTTATGAAATACATCTCTCACACCTTAGGGTTTCTCTCCTCCCATACCCAAGATCATATATATATTTGAAATAGAGGATTATCTCATTTCCTATTGAAAAAAGACAGAAATTAATCATAACTAACAGCGGCGAAACCCGCAAGAAGCTGTTAGTTATAGTTACACCGGCCGTGAAAGCCTACGCAGTGTTAATAGAAATTAATCCTTTTATTTCAAGAAAATACAATGAAAATAATTAGGGTAGCTGTAAACATAACATAAATGAACATTCAGAAATAACACAATCAAGCAATGAATATCGTCAACTTCTTCTCCTGTATGTATCTCTACTATGTGCGATATGTTTTATACATCCATAACACTTTAAGCATATCGATATAGGTAACAAACATACTTTCATTAGAAAAATACGTTACCAATTAGGATTCAATCCGTAGGCATCGAAACCTTCCCTAACTTAACCGTTCGTATAAGCTAGCAGCGACCGTGAGCACGTCTGAAATTATAATGTTATTTTAGGACCAAATTCTCCACTTGAAAATGTGTTATAATACATATATTAAGAACACTTCGGGGATAAGCCACTCCCATAAGGAAGAAAGTTTTGATATCGCCTCACTAGGGCATGACATGAATTTTGAGACCCACTGTATATACGTGCGTAGTGTAATAGAAATCTTGCTATCCATCTGATCTACATCCCTATTATTTACTTTTTAAGATCGAATACTACATCTATGAAAAATAAATTAGAAATTAAACTTTTAATATAAAAATATTGTTATTCCAAATGCTATCATTCCAAATATTAATTTTATTTTGTGTTCATACAAATTTCGTAATAAAAATTTTATGAAAACCTTGTTTCTCAGTGTAAATGTACACCAAGATTGAACATATATTCACCTATTTTGGCATTGTAAACGTGCGCTTACGACACGACCACTCTAATATTTATTGTATCATTATATGAAACACAAACTAACTTGAGATCCTACAATTGTGATTCTAAATAGTTGAATTACCAATGCGGCATTGCATTACGTAAATATGACTTTCACTAAATTGTTTTGTTGCGTTTAGAATTATATTCAAATGGTTTGCATCAGAATTTTTTGCATGCCCCGTTTTCTTGAATTTTACATTAGGCAAAACTACTTTTAATCGCTCGGTTGATTAGGAACTGAATAAATATTTCGATTATCATTATTTTTATAACCATTACAAGTAGGTATGCAAACGACATATAATTTAAGTTACTATGCACGTGCAGAATTAGTAAAGCACGTTTTTCGAATGATATTTTTTTTAAAACTATTGAACAGTAACTCATTATACAATCAGTTTCAGTCCTTATCGAAATATCTCGTATTATTAACGCGCGACGTGTTCGCAAATCCAAATCAGCTATCCTAGAAAAAAGTAAAAAAATACCTACCCGACCGGAATAAAAACAAATCCATTACTGTCAAGCTCCCTTAGGTAGGTTCAAAATGAACCGTGTGATGGTGTGAATTAAAAATTGTTATTCGGGTAAAAAGGGGGCGGTACCTCGCGCACCCTTCGCCGGTAACCTATCATGTAATTTGCTGCCTAAAGAGCGCTAAGTACACCTAACATTGGCTACGAAGTACACATCGACCGTCAGCTCGACGGCATTCACCACGAAACGTGCATTATTATTTCAATACCGAATTTTACATTGTCGCTGCCAACTGGCTGTGAATGAATTTACTAATAAAGCGTCACTAAACGACATAAGGGTTGTTACGAATCGTAAATAGGAGAAATGGGATAGCCGTTGCTGCGTGTCGTTTTGGAATTGAATATGCGCTCATAACTGGCGTTTCTGCGCGATACAATAGAATAAAATGGCACTTTTTGACTCCGTGTGCCACCGAATAAATTCGAGAGTCGTTCAGCGCTATGACAATAATAATAATTGTAATGTAGCCGTGCTCTCGTCCATTATGATTTTTCCTGCCCTCACCGATAGTTCGGGTAGAAACAATAAAGGGGTGATATTGAGACCCATTTACTTCTTTTTTTTTTACATAATTTCTTTTACTGGCACCCAATGGTACTACATTCGATTGCCTTATTTTCACACTTGGTTTGTTTTATAATTGTCCTTTTAGTTCTATTATTTCTTTCACATTCGCAAGTATAGAACCTATTGCAGTAATACCCGCTATTAACACAATGTAAAAAAAACCTATAAAATTTAAAAATATATAGCGATATAGTTGGACAAATTACATGAAATATTCACCAAAAAAATACTTTTGCCCGAGTTTAATTTAAACAACTAAATTCCATTACATGCATGATACTGTCAAAATAATTTCGGATAAGTCATAACTAGAGACCGGATTATATGCAAAGTGCATATATTTTATTTTTTGCATATCTTTAATTATAGTCTATATGTAGACGTATTGCACTAATTGAAGTTAATTAGCGCTAATTAGTGATTGCATATATTGCATATTTAAGCTTTTTCTTATCCTTTCTATTAGTAAAAATTCCTAGTAATTCCTAATGTAGACCGACAACCGACAATTCTCAAAACGATAAATTTTTTACATTAGTTTCTCTAATATTTTTTTCCAAGAACTGCACGTGTTTATTTCGCCTAGCAGAAGGGATGTGGTAAATACGTTTTATTATTATTAATTCCCAAATAAACTATTCATTCATTGAATATCTTTGAGCGAAACAGCATGTAATTGTGTTACGTTTTTAAATACTGTGCGTACATACAATGAGTATAGCGAACAAAATTTCTTTATGGATTAAGCCATATCTTGAACTGGTAAAGGATGGCGACAAAATATTTTGTCGAGCCTGCAGTAAACTGGTAAGTTTAATTTTACTAAAAGCTTTACAATTGTTTTTAAATTCTTTAACTTTTGATATAAAATGACAATTGTTGTTGTAGGTGTCTTCTGAGAGAAAATACCTGATTGACGCTAAAACTCCATCACATATTGGAAAATGTGAAAAACTAAAGCGATCCGCATGTGTGCAGCAATCTATACGTCAAAGTGTAGCATCAACTTCACGAAACTCAGAACAAGGAGAATATAATACGGATCTGTGTAACGCATTAATTTTGTCTAACATACCATTAGCAAGATTAAACAATGTTAATTTGAAATCATTTCTGCAAAAATATTGCAAACATAATATAGCTGACGAAAGTACCTTACGAAAAAATTATGTCACATCTTGTTACCAACAAACAATAGCAGAAATTCAACAATTGGTAGGGAGTAATTTTATTTATATCATGGTAGATAAAAGTACGGATAAGTGTGGCCGTTATATTACCCATTTGTTAATAGGAATTCTTCATGAAGATATTGTAGGTAAATCATATTTAATTTATTGTAAAGAACTTCAAAAAACAAATAATGTGACAATTGCCCAATTCGTTCAAAAAGGTTTATCAAATTTCTTTTTCCCTGGAAGTATACCTTGTGAAAAAAAATGCTAATGTTGTCCGACGCTGCACCATACATGATAAAAGCCGCGCGAAATTTTAAATTTTTTTATAGTAACATTATTAATTACATTGCATGGTTAGAGGCTGTAATTTTTGTCGCCGATAACTTTGAAGGAATAAAAAATGTAATTCTTGAGATCACTGCTGACTGCATTGCTCTAGAAAACTGTAAAAAAGATAGTAACATCAACAGAATTGCTACAAAACCTTTTGTATATTAAGTCAAATTATAGCTTTGTTTCAAGTTCCATTCATAAACTAGAAACGCAAGGGATGTCGCTCTCGGAATCAGTCGAAATAGTAGACGAATTTGATATGCTATGTAAGAGGGTTAAGGGTACAATAGGTAATTCTATATACGATAAATTTTAAAAAGTGATAAATAAAAATAAATTGAAGAAGTTAAGAAAATTTTGGAAGGTGAAACAGTAAACGATTTCGACTTTAAGTTTAGTGTAAAATGTGTTGCAAAGTTAAAAAATGCACCAATTACATCTGCGAATGTTGAAATAAGCTTTTCTATTTCGAAACATATGTATTCTGATAGAAGACAGAACTTTCTTTTACACAATTTTGAAAACATTTAATTGTAAATTGTTTTAGAAATATGTTGTGAAAAAAATTTGTGCAATAAAGTTAATGTTTAAATTTCTGCTCTTATTTATTTTATGTAAAAATTTTGCATATTGTCGCAATTTTTTTGCATATATGCTCCAGGTTTATACATATTTTCTCAAAAATCGATGCATATATATCCCCATATATTCCAGTTTTTATTTGCATATAACCCGGTCTCTAGTTATAACAATTTTAAAACGAATAAGATTTTTGTGAACGTTTATAATGCATAGACGTGTTTGCATTCCTTATAATTGTTAAATGTTAATATTTTAAAGCATATAAAGACAGTTCGTAAAATGCAGTAACAGACCACCTAGGTGTAAGTTTCAATTATTAAAGAAGGTGTCGCAGGACCAAAAGGCAGAATACCTAACAACATATTGAAAAAGGATCCGAAAACAAAAATTCGAAAAATTTAAATTTTACTAACATATTTAACAGAAAATAAATACTGTACGAACGAAAAGAAAAAAATAAATATTTTTTTATTAAATCAAGAGCGGTAAAAAATAGAAGAAGTAAGACCTTATACTCCTGGACACTTGTTTACACTCACCAATGCTATTCGTAAAATAGTTTATACATTGTTTATTTGCATTAATCTTTTTTAGTATCTAAACAGTGACCGGCATAAATATTGCAACATATGGGAATATTTTTTATTATTAAAATATAGGTACTATTGTTTTTTTTTTTAGATAGATTGTGCATGTCTAGGAATCCCAAAATTTATTTTAACACACCTCACGTGACCACTGGTACGGCGGTAGATTTAAAAAGTATGCCATGAAACTGCAAAAAGTGCGGTTAGATGATATAATATCCAAAAAAAATATTTGAGAAAGTTACTTAGAATTTTATGGCAGTGTGCAAATTTTTGTAAACATATTTCAGGAAAAGAAATCACGATTTTTCCAAATATTGCTTAATTAAATTACGTATTTCCATTTTTTTCGTTTTTAACAGCTCAACTGCAGTAATTTTTCTGAATATAGTTATACTCAAGCATTTTTGTCAGTTTTTACATAATTAATACAGCGAAAACTGAAACGTAAGTTATCAGTATGACAGTTGTTTTTGAAAGGGACTGTATCTAGTAGTAATAAATGAAAATTTAGTAACACTTTTATTCTAAACCACTTAGCAAACATTATTTTAAAAAAGAAAGTTTATCTCATAACTCGAAAACAAATGAAGATGGAGGGATCATAGAATGTGTTTAGAAATCTACCATAAAATATTAATAAAAAAGGTTCTTTAGTATTACTTCGTATCTTTAAAAATAAAGAGATTATAAGTAAAAAAAGAAAACCCGGAGTTTTGAATTTTCGGTCATATTCCGGAAATGATTAAAAAATTTGATTTTTCTCGTCACCACTAAATTTACCTTGGAAAAAGAACACACCACACCCTATACATGCAGTCCGCTGAATAATCCGGAAATGTCCGCATCTTCGACGGCAAAAACTGAAGCAAAAACCACATTTACTCCAGCGTTATAGAGATGCTCGGCTAGCGTTTTGCCGTGCTCACTTGAACTGGAAGGAGGAATGGAAACAAGACATCTTTAGCGACGAGAAAAGAAAAACCAATAGAACCCTCTGGTTTCCAATACTATTACCATGATCTAAGATGTCCTAATTATTTTTCTGTCGTCATGCGGCCGTTAGTTCACTCATGGTATCGACACCAATTTCGGTTTACGATGTGGTGGATTTAGTTATATTATATTATAGAGCAGCAGAATTCAACCAATTATATTGACCTTTTGGAAATGCAAAAAAAATCAAATCTGATGAGCGATTTGAAGGCCAGCAATGAACTGTTATACGAAAATAAAATGCCATATTTATTTTTACTTCAATGTAAATACTTAATTAAATTAATAAATACTGCGCTTGTTTCAATTAAACCTTTCAACCATTATTTGTTTGATTGAATACAGGAATGCTTGTTTTTATATTATTTAAATCAACTAATAATTTAGCTGCATCCATTTATATATTAGTAAAAACGTTTGATTGAAAACAACGAAATCACGTTCAAACGCTATACTGTTATAAAGTGCATTGGCTTATAAGTTATAAGTAATGCAACATTAATCAAAAAAATTCTAATTGTCACTAAAATTCCTTTAACCTCGCGCGAAAAATATTCACTTTTGTTCATTATTGTTTGTGTGTGTGAGAGTTATGCACGTGGGAACATGAATAAAACTAAAATACTTCCGCCTAAAAAAGCACTTAGCTTGAATACAGGTGCTTGCATTTTCCGTTAAAAGGCAAGTTTTAAATCAATGTATACATGCGTGTCCACGCAAATAAATCAAAACGTCCAGTTTTTTTTTTCATTTAAAATACTGTTTATAATTCAATAATACTTAAAAGAAACTAAAATATGTGTTGTTATATATGCACATAATAATAACAATATAATATGTAATGTGTATTGTCTTACTTAAACAGAAGTTACAAACACATTATAGAATATTAATCAAAAGCATGTACTTAAGAAGAAAATAGTCTTCCGGCAAAACAGCACGCTACTTTCAATTAAAATAAACACTTTTATTAATTTCTCAATGATGCAATGTTTATGACAAAAAAAAAGAAAAACTTAAATAACTCAGAAACGGCAACATGTAGCTATAGGAATAGCTAATGAAAACTGACGTATTTATGTTCATAGAATCCAAAAATGAATAAAAAATTAGACCGTTCTATTTAAAATAACAAAGTTGACGTCCATTTCCGGTCAACCAGAAAAGGTATCAACATGATAAAACGAAAAGGTATAAAACTTTTCACTTAATACAATCTCTTTTCTCAGTGTGAGTAGATCTACATTAAGATATCTCGACTTTTTTTCAGTGCCAGTGAGTAACTCTGTAGGAACGCTTCAACAATACAAATTGGAACAAGAATCAAACGCTCAAGTTGAGGCAAACCAGAGTCAATTCAGAAGCGAATCATTGTTTAACAGTGATGAAAAAACAATTCCGGCTCGGGTTGTTACAAATAATTTCAACCTCGAGCTGAAACGACAAAATTAGAAAATATAATATTTGCAGATTAGAAGTATTTGATATTATTATAGTAAAACAGTAAGATACTTACAAAAAGTTTGATACTCGTTTGACATTAAATTAAATTTGATATTTATTTTAGCAGTTTGATATATATTTGGAAAATAAGTTTTGTCTTGTTCGATATATTTTAACCGACCTAGTAGGTAGATTTTTTTTTTTAAATGAGATCTGATGTAGCTTTTTTATTTTCATTTAATTATATTAGAAAATATCCGTTTTTAACTAATAGGGCGGATTAAATCGGGAAGAACGAGCGAACTATCTGGTATGGCAACGGAGCATTTCTTTTTTTACCGCTTTTAACGTTGGCCGCGCGTCAACGGACAATAATTTATTTCGAGACCTCTCCCCGACTCTTAAATGGCCACCTTTTTCAATTATATTCCCAATCTAACCGTTTTCGCATCGCTGCGTAACTTGAAAACATTTTTGCTGTCGACTTAGAGGAGGACATGTGTTCGTATTTCCGAACGACAAATGGCCTATTTGTAATATTCCCGACCGACGTACCGCATTTCGTATGAAATTTCGGCGGCATGTTTACACTGATTGCGTTTTTTTCCTACTGTTCCGGTGTAGCCCGTGCCTTATATTGTAGAATAGAATAATAACACTAGCCAACTATTTTATTTTATTATTTTTTTTTTTGAATAACTGTTGTAAAAATGATGGGTGTAAAGTTTTTACAGTCCTTAACTGAAGACATAACCAAAAACGAAATCTTCGCCATGTCTAGTTTTAGAGTTATAATCATATTCCGCCAGTAGGCAAGAAGAGAAGTTATAGAAAAGAATAGATGAATAAAAAAAATTAACATAACAAATACTAGAATAGTATATCGAAATCCATACCACCATCCAATCCATGTGATTGGCGATTTTATTTGTAAATAAATGTCACTTCATTCATAAAAGTGCATATATTATAGTTTTCGGGGTAGAGTCACCAAATTAAAATCCACTAACGACTCAAATTTTATATTAAATTTTCCAGGAACTATGGTCTCTGCCATAAGTTTATTTGGTAATGTTGCTAAACCTTTCGACTATCCCACAGATACAAAAAACAATAATATTTGGTAAAACCTCCTAGCAATCCAAGTAATACAGAAATAACCTTAAGGTTAACAATTTTGCCAAAAATTATATGAATATTGAATGAAGTTTAATATAATCCACATACTCTCATCTTCCTTTTATATTTGTAGAATGGATTATTGGTTTCGAGTTACCTTACAAAATAAAACGGCTTTGGAACTTGTTTTCGACAAGTCAATAAACGATCGCCACTCTACAATGTTGTTTTCAATACTTTTTCATACAAAAGTCCATTTACATCACTGCAGTAACAGAAATTTTTTCAACAACAACAAAAAGAACTGAATCTTTCGTGACGATTTTTCAATAGAGAGATTCTTATAGTGGAATGTAAAAAAATCCATATTGTTTAAATCTAGATCCAAAAATTGGCGATTTTTCTGTGGTTAAATCCAAATCGCGTATCAAGCCATTGAGATTTGATAGAATGGTGAGTTGTGGTTAGATAAAAGAAACACACATCAGGCCACTTGAAGATGACATATTCAAAACATCGTTTATGTCTTCCTGGTCCGTAGAATTTGCAAAAGAATTTGAATGCATTGGAGTTGGACGCTCACAATCAGTTCTTTTGAACGGTTTGCTTACAGATGGAATGTCTCGATACGTTACTTTGTGTTTATTTCTTTTAAAAACCCTTCAACTTTTACTAGCCAGTAGTTACAGTCCATAACTTGATGTGTTGCTTGACAACTTCACACCAAATCATTGACCTTTCTGAGATGGCTTCAGAAGAATTCTTGTTTTTGTTCTACTGCATTAATTTGGCATAACACGAAACACAGCATATAGGTGGCACCCATGTTGTCTTGATTTCTAATTTTGAAGCCAAGATATTGTTCATAACATCTTTGAATTAATTCACTAAAAATCTCCTTTTGCAATTTTGTAACATATAGTCCATAAACATAACAAAACTGTCCGGAGAATATTTACAGCCTCTTCCACGGCTTTCCATTCTTAAAAATCACACACAACACAATTTGTGGAACACACTGCTTCAAAATTTCTTAACTTTGTGACAATTCAGTGACATTTCGTTTGTCTCCTGCCAGACCGCGTCAATAACTAAGCAATAAATAAGTTTGTTCGCGTCGCATGAACTATTTGCACTATTATGCACTTTTGCACACAAAAGTTCTTAAAGTGCATAATAGTGCAAATAGTTCATGCGACGCGAACAAACTTAATGAATCACTTCGCCAGCTACAATTTTTATATCTGCAGGTATAAATTCCAGAACCCAAGCAGCAGAGTGACGTAAAATAACGTTTAATGGACGTAGATATTACGTCATATTGACGTTTATTAAACGTCACTCTCCTACCTGGGAAGTTTCCATTTTTTAATATATTAATTCCGCGATGACTAAAATTATTAGAATTCTGTACTTCTCCTTGGAATGCGTGATCTTACGTATCTTTCGTAGCTGCCCTTCACGGGAATATGCTCGAGCTTTTTTAAATTTGAATTTTACGTTAATCTTAGTGAAAACAAATAAAAATATTATTTTAAAAATGTAACGTGATACCCTATGTTAAAATACAGTTTTTTTATCTTTAAAACAATGCAAAATACGAAAATTTTATATTGTTATAAGTTAGTTATATAAATCTTGTCGGCTAGTGTATTGTTAATTGATTGTAACTACTACATCTAACTATTTTAATTGCATATAATGCTCTATAATTCTAATTTGAGCTTTGTGTTTGACAATAAAGAATAAAGAATAAAGGCTTTGCACTGGGCTTTCTATTTAGTATAATCATTATTTCCGCACAAAAATGTAGAATGTACTCTGTACGAGTTTCCTCTACACATCTACTTAAACTAAAATTTGTCGTTATTTTCCTTTTCCGTGGACAATGAATTTGCACGAAAACGGTGTTGTTTGTTACCCATTTCTCTTTGAAAACGCAGCCTTAATTAGAATAATTTCTATACTGAGAAAGAAAAATGATTTAGTTCACCGTTTCTCAGTTAATTTAACACTGTTTTCGTTCTAAATACGCGCTTTCTGTACTTTTACCATTACAAAAATATCTTACTGTTGATTCAACACATAAAGTTTTTAAAGTAATTTTTATCATTCATTTTCGCAAGGCTGGCTGCATTCTTATAATGGGTAGTTAATTATAAATAATAATATTAAATTGGCGGGCGCTCTTCCTGGATTGTTAAACTCGAAAGGTCAGGCTAATCTTTTGCAGAAATGATCTTTCTCTGGCTTATTTCTTCTATTTTCTTGTAACATGAAATACTGAATGATAACTTTTGCAGCGACGGATCGTGCATATGTCACGGATGAGGCTGTGACAATGATGAAACTTTTTCGTAGGTTATCGTGCGATAAATTCGATGTTACGACGTTATGCGAAGATTACGAAGTACTT